>JALMQS010000069.1:1538052-1688868 GCA_024734495.1 Forficula auricularia | reverse complement strand
AAATCTGGGTGAGGCCCAATTTAGGATTTTATTGTGTAATGGTATTTTTAGCACTCTGGAATTAAAAGATAGAAGTTTTTGATAGAAAAGATTTTAATTTAAACAAAGAAGAATAAGCATTTGGTACAATGAGTATTAATAGAATAATAATATATATAAGTAAAGAAAGACAATGAAAACAGCGATTGAAACAAGTTGAAACTGTGTGTGTGTAAAGTGACTGAATTTAATATAAGTTTAATTAACAAAGAAAGTGAACAATAATGGTGGACAGCGTGCATCAGCTGAGTCATAGAGTTTGTGTCCGCTAGCGTGCCTCCGGCTGACTGACTCCGCCAGTCGAGATAGCCTTCCACGCGCAACTCATGATAGCAACGGGGCGGGGAGCAAAATACAGACTGCCAACTGCACCTACTAAAAGAAACAATAAAACAAACCTGGCAAGCTATATGCCGATTATGAATATAAGGGCCAAGGGGTGCTTATTTCATTACATCCCCCCGGCCGGAAACATTAAAACTGGAGCCACTCACAGAATTAAGTAGCGACAATTTTAATGGCTTTAGTCAGCCTTCAGACAGCATTCAAATGCCTCCTTTCATGGAATAATATTGACACATAAGAAAATCTACTGTACTGAAGCTACGTTAAAATAAAAATAAAAAATATCAATGAATGTATAGGTGTTGAATGGACATGACTGGTTTCAAATCGGAACGGAACTTTCCAGATCCACCAGTATGGGCCAGACGCACCACAACGAGCGCCCGCCACGGCCAAGACGTGGGAGCAAAGATTCATTGTCAAACAAAAAGGGAATTCGGGATGGCTGTTAAGAGCGCACAGCCCTACCCTGTGGTCTCTGAAGCCTACAGGGCGGACACTAGCATGTCCTCAAAACGAGCCGCTGCCAAATCAGAACCAGAGTGGATGCTAGACAGCTGGATACAGCTGTCGGGGTGGCCAACCACAACGCCTCCAATTGGGCACAAAATTTAATATAATTTACGAGGCTTTAAAGCCTCCTCCACTGCTCAGAGTGAATGGCCCGCCTCCCATTTCTCCAGAACTCGTCCCGGTGGGATTGCAGTCAGCTCATTCCTCAATAGGGTCTATGCCCTGCGGACTTAGCCGCCAATAACTAGGCTCTTAGGCCTTCTTCACTACACTCAATAGGGTCTATGCCCTGCGGACTTAGCCGCCAATAACTAGGCTCTTAGGCCTCTTTTCTCCATCTTCCACACAGCAAAAAAAAGGGGGGGGGAATTGACAACAACGAATCTCCGGTCCCACACACACGCCAATGACCCACGACCATAGCGGAACGTCCTTTTAAACTGGCTTCAAATTCCAGTTCCACTCCAAAAATCACGCAGGATGAACACTCAACAGTGCTCTACATTCTTTAAACTGGACCATTAATGACCTTGACTGAAAACAAAAAAATTAAATATTTATAAAAAAACAATTATACTCAACTTACAATATTAAACCATTAAAGCATGGCAGAATTTAGACCGCCCGCTTCCACAACATCGACTCGCCAATAACCAGCAACCTCAACACATTATCTCACCTTTGCTCTTTCTCTTTGCGATTAATAAAATAAAAACTATAAAAAAATTAGTGAAAAATTAATGTAAAAATATTTAATCAAAATAATCATTAAATTAAAGAATTAAAATACGCGTAATTAATAGCGACCATCCGTCCTTGAATTCTTTGATTGATCAAAAATAATAAACAACACAACCATGGCTCTCAGATTATAGAGCCTTATAAAGTTTAGAGAACCTTCGTGAGGCTGCAAAACATTTCACTTCCCAACACAGATCTTTTATTCACAGTTAACAGGCCACAGGATTTAAATTATTTGATATGACTATTAACCCTTAGTTTACTTGTTCCCTTGGAACGACTGTCTAAATGTAGTTATACAAAAAATATTTGAAAGAGACTTTCAATAAAATAGACTACTATAGAAAAAGGATTGCAAGAATGTTTGTTGACAAATGCATCTCATTTTGGCGGGATTTGAACCCGTACCAACTGCTTGGAAGGCAACTATGCTGACCTTTACTTGTTATGCATTCAATAAACAAATTGGACTTGTTTGGGAATATATCAAAACTGCCTATATAAACATAGAATAATGAGCGGGAAGTTATTTACTATCATAAATGCTCCTATATACTCGGAAATTCACGAAAATAGCTAGACTAGGCTGTTGTAGATTGCATTTGTTATTAATAGAATAATGTATTTAAGGTGGACGCATTGGATCATTTAATTATAAAATAATTCGTAATTACAAAACAATGCAAGAAGAATTCTCAAATAAATTCTTGTTAAGGAGATTTCCTTAATCAAAACTAAATGTTTTGAAATATTTGAACATCCATAAAAAAATTGAACTATAGAAATTTAATATTGATTACTAATAGAATAATTGGCTAACGGCGGATATCTAACCATTATCGTTTTAAATTTCAATTGTAAACAATTAAATAAAAAAATGTCCCTAACGGGATTCTACCCTTTATTTTTAGATAATGGAATCTAGACTTTATCAAAGAATTGTCCAATAAAAAATTAGATGGGCATTCTCCATATAAGAAAATGAATGAACCTAATCATTCGATTAACACACCTTTGGTTTGTTTACTAACAGTAAATACTTCTGTTCAGTAGTTCACACAGCCTTACTACGGAACAATATTATGGTACCTTTGGATATAGTTAACTTCGATGTAAATAAAAAATTTTACTAGTATAAAATATACTAGTGGTCCCCATAGCAACTGACCAAATATTTTTTTTATATCATTTGATATCTGTTTTCAGAATTGAATAAATTTTACTTCGGCAATTGATTAATAAAGTAAATATAGAAATGAAAACATTTTGATAAAGTGCAGAACATTATCTATAGGCTTATTTTACTCCATGGGACTTTGCCCGCTTGCCTTCAGGCGACTCAAGGCTACAACCCCGTCGGATGGCCAATCAGCCTGCGAATTTGCTTGCAGAATACCCACACTGGACTGGCTAAGTTTTGTCGTCGGTAGACCGTGACTAGTTTGAATAAACAGCACCCATACCAAGCATAGAATAGATTAAGAATTATTCTCCATTGGAAAATTACCCAGGTTTAACGTGAGTTAGAAAATGAGCGGAAAACATTTTTAGATAAACCAGGATACAAAGACCGACCAAATAAACATGACCTCGAACAGACATTTGTGAACGGAGGGCACGAGCACGAACCACACAAGATAGAGATTACTTTTTCAGAGAGAAATCCTATACGATTCTAGAAACCAATATTCAATTTAGGGATTTTCTGGTGCATTAACACACCTGGTTGGAAATTAACAATTTTTCCATAAAAAAACTTATGTTCGGAAGAATATCTATCAAAAAAATATAGGCTTAATAATTCCTATGCAATTTACTTGAAATTATTAGCAATAATGGATAACATGAGATAATTCAATTTTTGTGGACAGACTGACAGATTGTCAACAAAATACAATTATAATTATTTGTAAGTAAAATGAAATTAACTAATTATAAATTTACATTAGAACCAATTCAATTGTTCTTTTAACTTGAAACTTTAATTATTCAAGGATTAGGCTTATCTCTTTATGACTAATTAATGAAAATTATCTGTTACTGATAAGGATTAAATTCATTATTATATTGAAATTTTTGGAATTATCCAAGACTTTATAGAATTTCAAAATATTATAGTAAAGATTATAATATTATTTTAAATTTTCCAACTAAGAAAACTTAAAAAAATTATTTATGAAGGATAAAGAGATAATTACTTGAAATGTATTTTTCTTTAGGAAGAAAAATACGGACTTTTTAAATCTTAATTATATTAAGGATTTTTCTTAATAGAATGAATTTTTTAGAATTTCAATTTTACATATAAAAAAGGACTTGATGAAATTATAACACAATTCATCAATTTGACAGACAATGAGATATTTATTCGAATTTTATTTTTCTTTAGAAAGAGACAGACTGACTTTTTAAATCTTAATTATATTAAAGATTTTTCTTTATAGAAAGAAAATTTTTAGAATTTCCTAATTTTAAATAAAAAAAGGACTTGATTAAATTTTAACAAAATTTATTAAGAGACAGACAGACTATTGAATTACCTCTAAAGTATAAGAGAATAAAAAAATATAAAATAAACAAAATTATTTACAAATTTTACAAATAATGAAAAATAGTGGGATTTTTAAAAAAAGAGGGGGGAAAAAGAAGAAAATATAGAATTCATTAGAGCAAGCCCCCACACTGAATTAGCGTGTGGTTTGTAACCTTCTTTGAGGTTACTGCTCTGGGCGAGGGTAGAATCGTTTTAATAACCGGATATTGTAGACACCCTGCTTTTTACCACGGGTTGTCTCCAATACATACGTACCCCCGGGGCGTGATTTCAGCCACTCGGAACGGGCCGTCATACTGTAGGAAGAACTTTTGATAAACTAAACGGATTTCGGAGAGGGGCATGTAAAACCCAGGGGCAAAGTTTAATAGTCGTTGAATGGTAGAGAGATTTTCGTACCATGATGGATGGTTATAGTGCACATAAGCACGAAAAGGCCGGTTTTAACTCTTTCATGGTACGCTCAGCCGGGTTGGCCTGTTGATTGCGGATGGCGACAAATCGCAATTCAGTGCCCATTTCACCAGTGAAATCATGAAATTTCTTAGAGGTGAATTGAGTTCCGCGATCAGTTAGAAGGGTTATGGGAATCGGGTAGGTTTTGGCCTTGAAAGGAACTACATCAGTTAGTTCAATTACATGTTGGTAGCCCTTCTTACACCCAGGCTCGGTGGAAAATATATCCTGGAACTCATTTAAGAGTTCATGTAACTGTCGCCTCTCTAGAGAGGATGCGGGCTCAGGCACATCCTCCAGAGGTAGCAGTTGTTGGGATAGACTCTTTGTCCTGGTTTCACAAAGGGCCACCTCAAAAGACTCTTGAAAATGGACCGGGACCTCGGGAACACTATAATTTTGACCCTTTATCTCAATTGCTACAGCATGGGACTGAAAGGATAGTTTTACGAGGTTTTCCCTGCTCGAGTTTTATCTCGTCAACCTCCCCTCTCCTTGGTTCCCTGTCCCAGGCGCATAACAGTCTACCTTACCTTCCAGCCTATCTATTGGACTTTTTAGGTCCCTTACCCATTTCCTTCATTTCAGTCCTTAAACCCGCCATGTTAATAGTTGAAATATTCATATTGCTATCCATTTTCTTTTCTAAATCGATTTTTAAGCAGTTTATTGAACCATTCATATCTTTTGTATCATTTTTGGTATCATTTTCTAAGCTAAAGTTTATTGAACCATTCATATCTTTTGTAACATCATTTTTTATAGTCATTTTTTAAGCGGTTTATTGAACCATTCATATCTTTTATATCACTCTCTTAAGCAGTTTATTGAACCATTCAAATCATTTTTTGTATCTTTTATATCATTTTTTAAATCCTTAAACAATGCCGTTATTTGTGCCATATCAATTTGTGTTTGTGGGAGACTAGGTTGTAAAAAATTCTGTGTAATATTGGGCTGTGAAATGCCCTGCAACTCACATGATATCGTCTCCATTTGGGCCTGGTCTGGTTGGTTGTTGAGATTGTTTAACGCCGAGGAGTGTGCCAATGGTTGTTGCTCTCCTTCTTCCAACAGTTCTGCGATTGACGGCATTGTTATTTCAGGACAGATGGTATCACTATTAAAAAATAAATCAAATTAATTAGGCCCTTCACGCCAATTATTTCACAAGATTTTGGACTAAAAAAATAAAATGATAATTAATTACAACAAATACACACAGGTTGAACTTGTTTCATTCGTCATATCGGTGCGGTCCTCCATGTGGCGATTTAACCTACTTATGTTAAATCTGGGTGAGGCCCAATTTAGGATTTTATTGTGTAATGGTATATTTAGCACTCTGGAATTAAAAGATAGAAGTTTTTGATAGAAAAGATTTTAATTTAAACAAAGAAGAATAAGCATTTGGTACAATGTGTATTAATAGAATAATAATATATATAAGTAAAGAAAGACAATGAAAACAGCGATTGAAACAAGTTGAAACTGTGTGTGTGTAAAGTGACTGAATTTAATATAAGTTTAATTAACAAAGAAAGTGAACAATAATGGTGGACAGCGTGCATCAGCTGAGTCATAGAGTTTGTGTCCGCTAGCGTGCCTCCGGCTGACTGACTCCGCCAGTCGAGATAGCCTTCCACGCGCAACTCATGATAGCAACGGGGCGGGGAGCAAAATACAGACTGCCAACTGCACCTACTAAAAGAAACAATAAAACAAACCTGGCAAGCTATATGCCGATTATGAATATAAGGGCCAAGGGGTGCTTATTTCATTACACAACTAAACGACGAAATATTAACATGAAATTACTTTTTGAAGTCGGTGCCAAACAAACTATACCTATAAGCGAGCGTACCCGCCAAACGTACTAAGTAAGATCCGTCGAGTGCGATTCATAAAAGGTATATATTTGGCACCAACTTCAAAAGTAATTTCATGTTAATATTTCGTCGTTTAGTTGTAACTAAATAAGATAATAATTATTTTATACCTTTTAGTGTATTTTATTTGTTGCATTTAATTTTTTGAAGTCGGTTTTTATTTTTTTCTTAAAAATTATTTTTATTTTTCTCTTTTTAGTGATGTCATTAATAGTGATCATATCATCAGAACTTGACCAAATTAATATGACACCATCCCTAAGACACCCCCTTTCGGATAAAAAAAGAACCATCGAAATCGGTTCATAAACAAAGAGGTTAGGTCTAAACAAACCTAATAAAAAAAGGTCTAATACCTATGGAAAAAAATCGAAAAAAAAATGGGACCAATCGGAAGCTAGACTGGACCCAATGCAAAAAAAATTTTCAAAATCGGTTGACAATTGGCGGAGATATGAGGTAACATAGGCACAAAAAAAAAAAAAAAAAAATCAGTCGAATAGAGAACCTCCTCCTTTTTTGAAGTCGGTTAAAAAGTACAATATATGTTAATATAACTTAGAAAACGCGGTGTTGGTTGATAGGGAAACATTTTGTTAAAAGTTGCTAGTGTTTCACAGTAAGGAAAAATGAATAAAAATAAATAGAGTTAAAACTTATAGTTTAATATCTTGATATAAATTCGGGTGCTTAGCCTTTACTAAACATGAAAATAGATTATATTATATGTTACCCTTAAGAGCTTGAAATCAATTAAAATTCAAGTTCCTTCCTGTTTTGTATTTTCCGTTATACTTCTAATCACATACTATTGCATATGGATTTTGGCTGTAGGGATTTTGGGATTCGGGATTTTGGGCGCCACCCATTGAATATATGTACATTACAGTGGTCCTTATTTTGGGTATTTTCGAATTTTTACGCTGACAGATGCTCATATGGTTCGAAATAAATACAAAAAAATATCCCCCAAGTTTCAAGTCTCTCTCTCAATTTTAACCTGTGCCCCACAGCGATGCAAGTTTCCCATCTAAATAAAATTGGGTTTTTGTCATTGAACATCAATTTTTTATTCCAAGCCAAAGTAATGATTCAAAAAATTTGAAACTCTGTAGACTTTATCCTTATAACAGTAGCTATCCCTCATAATTTTTACAGATTTTTAGATATTATGATTTTTGAGTCTATAACTTACTAACACTAAATAATTAATGTAAAGATTTAGTTAAAGTTAGTTCTTAGAGTTCGATTTCTGAGGGGACGAAGTCCTCTGATATTCAATGTAAAAATATTTCTACTAAAATCCTTGATTGGTTCCTAAATAAAATAAATTGGTTTCTTATTACTAACACTAAGATATAGCAGTATTTTAAAAATCTGAAAAAATTCTGAAGGATTGCCACTATTACAAGAATAAATTCTACAGAGTTTCAAATTTTTTGTACCTTTGCTTTGGCCGGAATAAAAAATTGATCGTTCAATGCCAAAAACGCCATGTTATTTAGATGGAAAACACTGTTTGGCACAGGTTAAAATTGAGACAGATTTGAAACTTAAAGGATATTTTTTTATCTATTTCGAACCAGAGTCAGCGTAAAAATTAAAAAATTCTTAAAATAAGGACCACCCTAATGTACATATTCTGAAAAAATGATTCTATATTTTGCAAATTTTTGCTTATATAGTCCATTTTTTTCATGCATATAATATAAATTCGAGCCCTAATTATAACAATAAAAGCTGATAAACTGATAAATTTCTTCAGTTTTAACCACCAAAGATGGCTTTAGAAAAGTGGTTGAAATAATAGTTTAGTTAAGATGTTTCGGGTAGTAATAATAGCTTTAGTGAACTCAGGAATATCGACGTTAAAATCGATCATATCAACAACATCGATTCTATGGGAACAACCTGGCTAAATTGACTTTGGTATTTCAACCCGAAAAAATCTCCCAGTTCATCAACCTGACCACCAAGCAAATTAAAGGTTATTTATTTTTTCATTTTAAATCATTAAAAAGATGAGGAAAAATATTTTAAAATTACTAGCTAAATAAACAAATGTTTTTTCCTCTTTATTTATAAAAGGTCAATTTTCGAGCACATACGCTAAATAAATTAAAATTAAGCCTTAAGGCTATTACCATTAGCAGCCATATATATTAAATAAACAGAGAAGATTTTAGTAGGTTCGTTAGGAGTTATTCGAGAGGTGATAGTCATGAATTTAAATTAAACTTCTTCAGCCAATTGCGTTGTAAAAGTGATTTTGTTAATTATAAATTCATAGTTTTTGAGTTTATTAATTTTATGAATATATGGAACTGGCTTACAAGAAAGTATAGAGATTCGAATTGACATTAATTGATTTAAATTTTTCAATCATTTCTAATTATATATTCATTTCTTAATTTATTTGGAGATTATTTTGAGTAGGTTGAGTGAAAATTCAGTTAAGCTTTAAAAATACTAAATAATGACAAGAGATTGCTAGCTACTGAATCCGAGGTGTTAGGGATGATTTTACTTTACCATACAGGGTATGGTCAAGAATTGTAATCGTGCATGAAAAAAGTGGGTTTTTCCTTCTTTTTTCAAAATATCTAAAAAACGACTGAAACTATTTTGATTAAAAAAATTGAGCGAAAGGGGTGGAGGGGGGGGGGTTAAAAATTAAAAATCTAGGCCATTTGAGCAAACTCAACCAAATTTTGTATACATTATCAGTGGGACCCCAGCAGTCTAAAAATGCAAAAACTAACCACCCAAAATGGGGAGGAAGGGGGTCAAAAAATGAAAATCTAGGCCCTTGTACCTAACTCAACCAAATTTTGTATACATAATCAGTGGGACCCCAGAAGTCTAAAAATAAAAAAACTAACCGCCCTCCTCTACATGATTATAAATAATTTTATTAAATATTAAATAAGTGAGGGACCAGGTAGTATGGTAAAGTCAAGTGGATGGCCACATCAGAACACGTCAGCTTATTATTATATGTCAAAGGGTTGATTTCATTTGATATACGATATACAGTATGTCACCTGACATCAATCTAGAAATCTGTATTGAAGAAGATTTTCTACGGTGAATTATACGAGGAATTGAAGAAGATTTTCTACGGTGATAATATTATATAAATTATACGAGGAGTGTAAATTTTTATTTTTCTCAAAAAATATTTATTATTTCATCAATATCTATTTTGTCCCCATCAAAGTAATCCCCTTTAGATATAATAGACTTGTGTCAGCGCTTTTTCCAATCCTCGAAGAACTTTTGATATGCGCTTTTTGGTATGGCCTTGAGCTCTTCCAGCGATGCGGTCTTAATCTCCCCGATTGTGGCAAATCTCCATCATTTCATGGGTCTTTTGAGTTTTGGGAACAGGAAAAAGTCGCAGGGGGCCAAGTCCGGTGAATACGGTGTCTGAGGCATGATTACTGCGTTGCTTTTAGCCAAAAAATCACGGATAAGCAGCGATCTGTGAGAAGGTGTGATTTCGTGATGCAAAAGCCATGAATTGTTTTGCCACAAATATGAGGGTTTTTTCGTATTGCTTTACGCAACCAAATGACAACATCCTCAGAAACTTCTCTAATAGTGATTCGACGATTCTCCATATCTCGATTACAATTTTACATTACAAAGTGTCAAGATCCTAATTTTCCATAAGACTCTGAGAAAATGTTTACATTTTAAAAAAATTTATTTTCAAATTTTCTCGGTAATAGTGTGATTGAAAGTTCACCTAAAAGCATAGATAGAGACTTAAACTATTATAAAAAATTAAGTTATAGTTATAATTTAATATTTTTTTATTTAACATTGCCGGCGAAAGGACCTCCTTAAAGGAGAATGAAGTTAAAATTGCCCGAACTCCCAAATTTTTAAGACTTCGTACCGAGTCTCAGGGCCAGTTGTATGTCAGTTGGTAAATTCTTTGTACAAGTTGACAAAGGTTACACCTTAAAATTCACCTTGTGCCCGGCCGGATTGCCAATCAGATGACTTACTCTTTCATATGGTTGGCCATCCTGCTGAGCACAAGGTAATTCTAAGATTTCGCCCTTTGTCAACTTTTACAAAGACTTGACCAACCGACATACAACTAGCCCTTAGAGAAGTTTTCCGCTAATTTCTATGGATTTTTTTTAAATTTCAACATAAATAAAATAAATTACATTACTCAGTCACGTTTATAGATTGTAATTTAATTAGACATCTGTTGGAACTTATAATCTCCCGTTTGTTCAAATACAATGTTATCAACTGGTTCATTGTAATCCATGATTTTCACCCACAGGATCATTCTCAATAAGAGTCCTCATGACCTCCAATAGGCTCCTAATACACAAATATCAATAATTCCTTACTTGGCAATGCTTGTTCTAATAATAGTAATATTATATGGTATACTTACACATATCAATTATTCTAGGCTTCAGATCAAATTTTTATAAGAAAGAATGAATGAAGGTGAAAGTATATTCTCTTTCAAATAAAATTATATGTATGTTTTTGTGCCAAACAGAAGAGATCCCCCTCCTTGATTTTCTGTGGGCCTGAAAATATTTTCAAAAAAAAAATACTCTTTGACTAAATTAAAATCTAAATGATTTCTTGTTAATGTCCTCCATTATATTTTTTTCTACTTATTAATGAATCTGATTAAATTCTTGTCGAAAATAAGTATATGAGTAAAATTTCATCAGTCTTGTAGAAGTGGGTCGAAATTCGATTACAAGAATCCACCGAGGGAGACAGCGAGGAACCAAGTTAAATAAAAGCATGTAAAAATAAAGTAGTTAAAAGTTTATTAGCATACAATATTAAAGAGTAGAGTTTTATTTCGGGAGATGAATAAATTGACCCTTTCCCAAATGGAGCATTTGTGCCAAGGAAGGGCGGCTGCCCCTGGCATATCCGCAACCGTCGCAGCTTTCCTGCATGAATAGTTGCGTTGCAAATCAATCATTCGACCACCAGTCAGCAGTCATTGTTCTTCTTTTATTATTCTAATCAACATTCACCTCTCATAAATCGTTACAATTCAAAGGTAACAGAATAGAACAAAATCATTCTTTGAAAGGTGTTTTTTTTATCTGGTTTTTATTTGTTCAATTGCTTTGTTTCTTTATAAGGCGGTGAAATATTTTTTATATTTATCCTGAGGCTGTCTAACATGCTTATATTTATTTTTCAATCTTGCTTTCGTTGAATTTGATAAAAAGAAAATATAATATAAAGTAATATGAAGTTGATTCTTGGAGACAATTTGATATAAATATATCAATGGAATTTGGTAAAGAGAGGCAATTCAGGATAATGAAAAGAATTCCCAAGATAAAACATTTAGAAAAAATTCATTATCAATCTCACCAGACGTTTAGGAAGATCTTCTCTACTTCTTTAGGGTCTATCAATTAATATCAAAGATATTGACTATTTTTGAAAATTTTCTTTACTTTATTTAAAATGTTTCACCAAGAACCTACACCATTCTCCCTTAACAATATTACTATTATTAAGAATTTTTAAAATTAGATTAACATTAAAATATTCGTATATATTAAAAAAAATCATAATTCATAAATACATTACTTAGTTAAAATATTTTGTTAAAGGAGAATGGTGTGGGTTCTTGGTGAAACATTTTAAATTAAAAAAATTTTCTTTACTTTATTAGTTAAAATACATATAGTTAATGAAGAGTACATGCAACCGAAAAACAGTTTTTTTCGAAATACGTTAAATTGAACTTGAAATATTTTGTGAACAAGTTTTTTTTCATTGAGAAATAAAAAATAGTAGTAGAGAATATACTTATATACTGGAAGAAAATGTGAAAACCTATCCAAAACTCGAAACGCTCTCTGTTCTTTTTGACAATTTTTTCTCAGATAAGAGACTCTGATATAAAACTGAAAATTGACGCTATATATATATATAAAAAAAACATCAAGAAACAATCTAATTATGGTTAAAAACCTAAGATTGTATTAGAATATTTTTACTTTGCACATCAAAGAGCTTTGTCCCCTCAGGAGTTGAACTTGAGTACTAGCATGCTTGCTAAAAATTTTGAGTTTCTCTTTAATATATTGCATATCAGAGTGTGTTTTCTTCTCGAGGGTCGAACTAACAAGCTCGGCAAGCGTGTTAGTACTCGGGTTCAACTCCTGAGGATACGAAGCCCTCTAATGTGCTATGTAAAAATATTCTAATACAATCTTAGGTTTTAACCTTAATTAGATTCTTTCTGATATATTCTTTCAAATATGGTTTTCATCAAAAGTTGTATTTTTGAAAAAAAATCCATCTAATTTTCAAAAAAAGATACTCTTTTCGGGTTAATTATTTAAGGGAAAAAAATGTTTAATTTATTTGTTACTATAGTATCGAAATTCTTAGTCATAGATAGTAGTCATATATAATATAATATAGTAGCTACGAAGCCTTGCCTTCTGCAGATCTTTTGCTAGCAAGAAAGCAAGAGAGGTCTGCCCTTGGACCCCCCATTTTAATTTTTTAAATACTCTTGTTTCCAAGCATCTTTTTGAGATGAGTTTAAAAAACTAGTGGGTAATGAGAGGACCAGAATTCGAACAAAAAGAAGATTCGAATGGAAGAAATTGGAAGAGGCCTATTCCTAAAACGGGCCTGGTACTGAAGAAACTTGTAAATACTTTTTTATATATAGAATCAATCCACCATAATTATCATTGTAAATACCTCTATTAATTAATATAAATTTATTTATCAAAATTGTATCTACTTCAATAAAGGCTTAAATAAATAAATAAATAATTGCAAGCAGTTACGTCTTTAAAAATAAACTTTATACGATATTTCAAGTTGCTAGGCCCATTTAAAAACTTTTCTCAACAAGTATTTACAAAAGTAACCGCCATACTAAATTTCAAGTTATTGGCTTAAATGTTTTCGGAGAAATCGTGAGATCATATACTGAAAACGTTATCTTTGAGATTATTTCTTTGTTTTATTCTTTTAAAATTTAAAACCCCTTTCCTTCTTGTTCCACCTCTTTAAAACTGGTCTTAACACGCATTTACGTCTTAAAAGTAACAACTATATCAAATTTCATGTTATTAGCCTCAGTATTAGACTAGGAAAAATATTTAATGTTATATTATATTTAATTTTAAAATACGATAGAGGAGGTTTATGGTTAAGCTATGTGAATGGCTACCTCAATTTAATTTTTCCTCCATGAATATTTAATAGATATTGTATCGCGTTAGGTAACTTCCGAAATCTATGAATTTGGGTTATTTTAACATGACAAGGCCGTTGGCAATATAATTATACATTAGTATATAAAGAGCACGATATCAAGATTTTTTAATAACAGCTTATAATTACTAAGAGAAAATTAATTTTCATTTTAAGCACGCTCGTATTTTTTGAATTAATTTAAACATAAATTTAAAAAACGTGATTTCTTAATTTTTATGAAATTCTATGCGGTGAGGTTGGATAAGGTAAACATTTTTCGAATAACACGATATGATTATATCAAAAACGATTAATCAAATAAAGACTCGGAAACTGGAGAATCTGGAGATACAAGATAAGTATCAAATAATTTTTTTTAAATATATTTTTGAGATAACGAGTTTCATAATCTTCAGATTCAGTTAATTTGTCAATTCTTAAGGGTATGTTTGCTCGAAGGCGTGATTTATTGAATTGTATTGAATTTATTGTTTTCTTATTTGTATTTTGAAAATCACGTAAGATTGTTATTTATTAATTTCGAATTACTATGGAGAATTATTATTACATGTCAAGAAGAGTTGTATTCACCCTCTCGTAAAGTGAACTCATGTGCTAAAAGTATTCTAAGTCAATAATTTATCCACCAAGGTGAAACCAATCTGAAGTATCGCTCATCACATAGAAAAGTGACACGACTTAAAAAATGCACAGTTTTGCAAGAAAGTCAAAAAAGAAAAAATAATTTACATATTCAAAGATTTCTAGGTTACTAAAGACAACTGCTCTCGTAAGGAGAATATTCAAGATATAGACCAGGGGTGTCCAACCTTTTGGCTAACACGGGCCGCATTTGAAGAAAAAAAATTATCCCGGACGGCGGATAAAATACTAGTACTCTGGAGGCACCGAGCGATGCTCGGTGACTTCTTCCTTCACTTAAAATCTTTATTTTAATATTATTTTTATTTTAAAATTCTGATAAAAAAGGTCGATTTTTATTTGAGAGCCGTTTTCAAATTAAAAAAAAAATACAAATATATCTATATAGTATTCGACCACTGTACCCCCCACCTCCACCCTGCTCGATCCTACCCCCCGGATACCCCACCACTGCCCCCACCTTCTGCACCCCCAAATCCACCCCCCGCCCCTCAATCCCTCAAAACTTGTTAATAAAGTATGTTTCGTCAAAATCGTTTAGAGCCGTTTTTTAAAAATAAAAAAATAATGCAAATACAAATAACTTTTTATATATATATATATATATATATATACCTGGAAGACCGAGCTTTGTTCGGGTATACTTAATGCTTGATAACAACACACCACAATCACAATAGTTTTTCAAGGCCTTTGAGAACAATTAGCCTAACCCATTGTCTGCCTGGTAAAAGGAAAACCTTTTTTAAAACCTTAAGAATGGAATTTTTCTACCTGAGAATAATTAATTTGATTACGATAAAACCGATCAAAAATAATTTTATCGAATATGAGACCGTGACAGATCGAATTGTCACCCTCAAAGCCCCTCTCAACCCGTGAATTTCATCAAAATCGGTAGAGCCGTTTTCAAAACAGAACCAAGATACAAAAATATATATAAACATGAAGCGAATTTTTGCTCGTTTAATAGGGAAATTTAGATAATTCTAATGATATTTGTTATTCAAAAAAGATAGTTAATAATGTAGAAATAAGAACTTTTTATATTTTTTTAGCTCATAGTGAGCTTCTAATTTTACTTATCGTAAATTTTATACTTGAAAATAATTTTAATAATTTACAATTTAAAGGGTTAAAAAATTATTCCTCTAAGATTTATAAGGCATTTACATTATTCTATTTCCAATAGAATATTTTCAAAAATGTATTCTCTTCCATATATGCAATCTAAATCGTTCCAAAAGAATGAAACAAATGGCTCCCAGTTGATCCATAAATTGCTTATCTCAGCTGGATACCTCGACCAGAATTGGAGTGAAATGATATTCCATTTTGCTTAGGAATGCTCATATATAACACAGAAGATGGTCTTTCCTAATTTTGACATAAATATTAATTAATAGTTTTCTTTCTTTCTTTCTAATTTGTTATTATGAATTATTACTTTATTTCTCATATGTGTGTGTGTATCACAAGAGCTTCTAATAACGTCTTGCTTTTTTACAAGCTTTTATTTAATTTGGTTCCTCTCTCTGAATGTACTATGTCTGTTTTTTTGTGTGGAATCATTTAATTGAACTTAGACTTAAGTACCATACAATTTTGATCCAGGGAGAATGATGTAGTTTCTTGGTGAAACATATTTTAATAAAATTGAATTTAAATTAAAAAAAAAAACAATTAAATTTAAAAACCTATAGTACTTACCTAATGTATATTTTTTAAATTTAAATTGTATTATACTATATCTACAGTTGGATTTTTTCGAAATTTTTGTATACTACGTATTGTCAATTTCAATATAATATATTTATAAGAATTTTGCTGGCTTGGTGTGCTTACTGGATTTATTAATTGTTTATTGTGCGGGATAAATAAATTGAATTGCTTCTTTCCAGTAATTTACTTTATTATTCGAATGGATTAATCCAAATATTTCGAGAGCGCTCTCGGCATCTCTTCCTCAGTGGTCGGAACATTGGTGGGGGAGTGGTTTCCACTGAGGAAGAGATGCCGAGAGCGCTCTCGAAATATTTGGATTATACCATTTGAATAATAAAATAAATTACTGGAAAGAAGCAATTCAATTTATTTATCCTTAACAATAACAAATAATATATTTAATCATTTCCAAGAATTATTATAGAAGAAACCTTTAAAAATGTTATTAACAAAATACTACCCCTCTTGCTAAATATTATTTAAGTTTCTAGCCCAACTACAAATATACTAAATTAAATTAGAAAGTTATTTTTGCTGATAGTAACAGCATTTGATTTACAACAGAAAACAAATAAAAGTGTTCTCTCTTTAATCACAAGATGATAGCAACAAGTTTGCTTAAATGTCAGAAGGGCTATGTCGTCTTCTCGGGATTTCGAAACACAAAGTGTTAAAGAAAAGCTCAAGATAGACAGTTTCAACATAGGTTTAAGGGAATTGGATGTTTGAGAAATGTGAATTGGTTGCCAAAGTTACTTTTTGAAGGAATTATTTTATCTCAAATGGAGGCGCCGGAAGTGAGATGGCTAGAAGACTCTGAGTTTGAACTCGGCTCAGTCAGAATCAATTTTCATCTTTGTCAAAAATCTAAGGCATCTCGATAAATCTACGAGAAGTGCAACGGAAACCATTCTCTGTGAATAATTTTCTCAGAAAATTTATTATGGAGAGGATGCTCTTTTTTAGTAATAAACAACATTCGGAAGTATGTCTCTCCAAAGAAGAGAAAAATAATATCATCAGAGCACATAGAATGTTAATAGCTTCGTTTGTTGAAGATAGTTTCAAACATGTTTGGGATATTTTGTAGTATTGTCAACCATAAAAATAATTCATAAAAATTCATAAAAATAACATTTCCCAAAAACATTTAAAAACTAACCTAGTTTTTTATTTTTATTTCTGAAGGGAAGTTTATTTTTTATTTTTTTTTTGTAAAAGGAGAGAACATTGAGAAAGAGTATAATAATATTCATTAGAAAGATAAAAAGCCCTAGATTCTTTGAGTCAAAGATTTTGCTACAAATGAAATATTAGCTCATCCCAAGAGAAGTCAGAGAAAATTTATAATGATAATAAAACTTAAGGGATCATCTTTCTTTTTGAGATCAAAACAACTTGGAAATAAACTTAAGTTTAATAAAGAATAATTTTAAACGACTTTAAGCCTCAAGGGTATAGATCATTGACAACACAGCCAGAAGAACCTAGCCACACATCTAGATAAATTTGTTTCTAGAGAATACAAACTAAAGAGCAAAAATATAGTTTAAATAAGATATAAGTGAAATTGTGTTTCTACAAAATCGCACTTAGCAAATCTTTGAAGAGAAGGATTGTATGTTGCTTAGTCAATCGGTTTAGGTCAAATTCATCGCAAGGAAAATTCATCAGGGGCAAATTCATTATATTTTTTTCAAAGTGATTTTGAAATATTTTCTCTGCAATGTAATCTAAATATATCTAATATTTCATTGTTCGTATCCATAATCAAATATTTAAAAGAATCGTAGGGAGTTGGACCAGAATTTAAATCAAACGCAAAGTTTTTTAATTAAATGGGCCAAACGTTTCGTCACTGATTAGCGACTTCCTCAGTGGCTGAAATAGTGAAAACAAGACAATTTTATTAATTATTTCATGTCTTTTACAGTAGTACAATAGTAGAGGTTAGGTTAGTTTTTATCTCATTTTATAAACTTATTTGTCATGAGTTCTTACTACTATACATGCTTTGCACGTAGCACGCGTTATGCCGACTCCCAACACTCTTTCGCGGTCAAACTGGAAAAGTGCCGGACCACTTCATTCGCCAATACATATATCCCCATGACTTCAAGGAACTGGAACTCTCTCCCAGCCTCCATCTTTCCCAGCACCTATAATCTTCAAACCTTCAAAACCGGGGTGCATAGACACCTACGTCTACACCCTCTCACTTAATCAACTTTCCCTTCTCTTCGGTAATGCAGAAAGGTCTTTTGAGATCCATAGGAGCTGCATCTTTACTGGCGCACTCCTTCTTGCATTCGAGTGCATTAAAAAAAAAAAAAAACTATTGTACTACTGTAAGAGGCATGAAATAATTACAGGAGTTATTTGATGGATTATAGTTGCGTTTCACAAAGAGGGAGTAAAATTAAAAAATAAAATGAAAAAATTTAATTATATTTTGGAGATTTTTTATTTTATCTCTATACATGTTTCGGGCTATGAACCCTTCATCAGGAGGTTTTTAACCTCTTGTTAAACCTCCTGATGAAGGGTTCATAGCCAAGTCTCCTGTATGAGATAAATAAAAAATCTCCAAATATAATTAAATTTTTATTTTTTGACATTTCCTCTTTGTGAAACGCCCACTATGATCCGTCAAAATAGTTCCTGCTATGTTATTTCATGCCTTTTACAGTAGTATAATAGTAGTAAGAACTCATGACAAATAAGTTTATAAAATGAGATAAAAACCTAACCTCTACTATTGTACTACTATAAAAGTCATGAAATAATTAATAAAATTGTCTTGTTTTCACTATTTCATCCACTGAGGAAGTCGCTAATCAGTGACGAAACGTTTGGCCCATTTAATTAAAAAACTTTTCGATTGATTTTAATTCTGGTCCACCTCCCTATGATCTTTTTAAATATATCTAATATTTATTGAAGCCTGAAGATGGTGGTAAAGTCTAAGGAATTATACTAGTACTTCAAATAGATATAAAGCATATAGTCTCCTTGGGTTTAAACCCCAAAAACAAGACATTAAAAAAAGTTAAATTTTAAGTAATGCTTACGCAAGCCAGTCGAAGGCTCTCTTATTTATTTATATAAACCAGAAAAGTACTCTTGGATTTATTCTTATAAATCAAATAAGTTATTATTTAATCTCAGCAAAAAACCTTGTAATTGAATTTATTAATGTTAATGTGTGTTAATTTATCATATGCATTTTTTAGCATAATAGATTCATAATCAATATATAATATAAATAAATATGGATACAATACAAAAAAGGTAAAAAGTGAACGAAGTTATATAAAAATTCTTAAATCCTATCCAGATATTCATACATTAGGGACATTTTTTTGAAAAATAGATTGAGAAAAATCTCGTTAACAATTTTTTCTCGGGAATGAAAATGTCCATTAATACAGGTTACAGGCTGTAAATCGCTTAAAACTTAATTCATTATTTATTTATGTATTTTGTTTCAGATTTGAAAAAGTGATTTATCGAAATATTATTATCGATTATTAAACCAGAATTTAGAGAGTAGAAAATCTAATCAATTTTCAGCAATGGAGTACAAACAATTTGACACCAGAATGAACTTTTTACGATTGTTCGTTTGGGGGTCCAAGTCCAACCAAGTCATCTTCTCAAGAGAATCAAATTAAATTTCTTCTTTGATCAAATCAAATATGAAAATTGAAATTTATCGCTTTTGAAATCATCCAAAAATTTTCTATTTTTGATGTGTAAACTTCTTTTAACAGGGTGACTTAATTATGTCGAATGATCGGAATTGAAGAGAAATAGAGATTGAAACTTGCTAAGAGTGAAACAGAAGTTGCGCAAGAAATAAATTTTAAACATTTTTATCTTTCTTCATTTGATAATTTCTCTCAACAATTCCAAAGAATAAACAGGTTCCTGGTGTCACGCCATTGATTCGACTTCAAAAAATAAAATACTTTTCTTTTCCAGTAGCTTTAAAGTCATTTATTATTATATTTACCGAGAACATATAAAGTATGAATATCAATAAACAAAAGTTAGCCACTATCATACAGTAATCAAGGCAGAGATCCTATACGCCTGCGAAACCCTCACTCTAACTACACTGAAGTGCAAAAAAATCGAGCCACCAATAAAAACTTTATTAAATACTAAATCATTTTTATTTATTTTTTTCAAGTAACCATACATTATTGAAATTATTGCTTATTGCAAGTGTACTTGCCACTTGTCGTTGACTTACCCCTTGGTTAATTAGGCACACAATTTGAACTGGTTGAACTTCAGAAATATCCATTTTGTAAATTTTATCTTTCTATCAATGATGTTTAATTCAAAATTATTCATTTTATTGATATTTCAAATGGAATTTGATCTTTTATTAAAATTTTATTTATTGTAAAGTGATATTGAGAAAGTATGGTAATTTGTAATTGTATCTTTTAATTTAATTTTACAATTTTTATAAAATTCAAAAATTATCAACAAAATTTATTGAATATGTTAGTTTAAGCGTTGATAGAATAAATTATATGGTTATTTGTAAAAAATTTTAAAATAAATGCTATTTAATAAAGTTTTTATTGGTGGATCGATTTTTTTGTACCGTAGTGTAGAAAGATCGATATGGAAAATATCTTGAAAGAAGAACGAAAAATCATGAGAAAGATCCTCGGTCCTGTAAGAACTAAAGAAGAATATAGGCTAAGGCCCAAAAAAGAAACAGAAGAACTGTCTAACATAGCCGTCTAATAACGTCGAAAGAGACAGATTCTACGGTCATATTTCGAGACTCCCTTCGAATAGATTGGCTAATAAAATCCTTGTATATATAAGCAAGCTTAAGAACATCCAGTGGTTCGAGGAAGTCAATAAAGATTTGTAAAGAACAGGGATAAGCCCCTCAGAAACTTTAGATAGAAACAACTTTCGAAGAAATATAGAGCAGTGGAAGGTTCAACCAAAGAGAGAAATCAAAAAGAATGTTGAAACAAAATGGTTTGAGGAATTGAAAAGGGCCCATGGGGAAAAATGAAAATATTATGACAAAACAAGAAGAGTCAGAATCGGAGATAATAAATGATGGAAGCTTTGCGTGATCTTCAGGGTCCAAACGCAAATAATAATAATAATAATAAACATGTGTACTATTAACTGAACTACATAACCTTTTCAAATTCCACATTTTTTTATCATATGTTATTATTTCTAGAAATATCTAAAACTTATAGAAAAATTAATTCTAAATGTTGTTTTTGTCAGCCTATCTAAGTATCTACCTGGATTTGGATACCCATAATAATCTAAGAAAGAAAAGTTTAAAAAAGTTAGTTTTAGGGTTAAAACTGTTTGTATATCGAAAATGAAAAATTCAGTAGATTTTGTGCTTACTAACTTCAGAACTTCTGATTGAAAAATGCAGAAAATTATTGAAAGTCTAATTTTTATATGGAAGATAGCTAAAGAACTGAAATTTAACATTTTGAGACAAACGATTATCAAATCATCAAAATCTACTGTGAGGTTGCGTACCGTGTCTTAAAAATGTTTTCAATTTTTTTACTCCAAATATATTACATATTTATTATACATTTATTTAATATCCTCTGGATTTCTCATTAAGTATTAACAGAGCTGCAATTTTGCTCAAAAAACTAACATTAATCTATGAGTGAACATTATATTGTATATTGTTATTATGACGTATTATTAATATTGTTAGATTTTATGAGTTATTTTAATGTGATATTGTGTTTTTGTTATTGTCATTACCTTATTTTATAAGCTATTATAATGTATGTATTATCAGGCATTAGCCGTTGAAATAAATAAATAAATAAATATATTTGACTATAAAAAAGAATCCCCAAAAAAGCAGTTAATGGGATATATATGGTAAGTAACCTGTTTATCCATGAATATATTTATTAGGTAAATGAATTATTATAGAATTTATGAAAATTGTTTTTTGTTTTTCTATTGCTAATGAAATCATTGATTTAATTGAAAAAAATTTTGCGGACGGAAGCAGAATTTTTATATATTGAAGGAGACAATAAAAGGGTGTGTTTTCTGCTGGAATTATAAATTTTAGCAGAAGACACACTCTTTTTATTGTCTCATTCAACGAAATCATTGATGGTCACACGCGTGTTATGTCAATGTTTGTCATTTAATAGTTTAATTCTGATGTTGGGTGCATTTGGCAGATCGTGTCTCTGTGGGCTAGTGTATTCGATTAGGTGAGTGGGTTGTGGGCTGCCTGACCCCCCAGGGGGGGAGGGAGGGTTAAATTCATTGGGATCTCTGCTGAGTCGATAAACCACCAAGGTGGGTTCTTTTTCCATTTCCCATTTAGATTCCAATTCCAACTTGGAATCATGCCACTCTTGAATTTATTTCTATTGAAAATACGAGCAAAACAAAGAGTTCAGAATTAATATTATAAAAGATATAATAAATTATCTAGCATATATAGAAACTAGGGAGTTGGTCGAATTTCAATTGCATGTAAAGAAAATCACAAGAGAGTGTCTACTACTAAATGCAAGACTGGTTTTCATTAGAAAAAATCAATGAAGTTGTCCTCCTGCTTGATGCAAATAAAATTTATTTGTTGTAGTTTCGAAGGTTTAACCTTCATCATCAGTCTTTTTAATTAGACATATTATAATAATTAACAGGATGGTTTGAGTATCTTTTCTTAGAAAATCATAAGATGGTGTCATCTATTAAATCCGATGGAATGGAATATTTTTAATATGTCAGAGGGGTTGTTTTTAACTCCCTCGGGAATCGAACCCGAGTGCCAGTAACAGCAATCCGGGCCATCTGACTCACCTGCGGGATGCGAACCTCTCTGACATATGTAAACGCGTTAAATATTTTACTCAAAGATTGTTATCTTAATTTGTAAAATTTCGCGATCTAATGATTCTAAATTTAAACATATAGCCATTCAAATAAAGGTCGTTGAGTGTTTCGAATTTTGAAGAGATTCAAAATTCAAAGGGCAATGAAATGACTTTTTCTATTATAATAGAATATAAAAGACTTCAATTTGCCGATGGTAATAGATTCAAATTTTCTTAGAAAATCATAAGATTGTGTCATTTATTAAATCCGATGGAATGGAATATTTTTAATTATATGTCAGAAGGGTTGTTTTTCCCTGGAGAATCTTTTTTTTAAATAAGATGTAATTTTTGAAATATAGAGACCTTAAATATAAATTCTTTTCTAGAAATATTGTATTCATATCTGTTATTTACCAAAGGTTCAAATACACGATTGGATGTAGGTAAGTAAATTAGTTTTGTTATAATTGTAGAACTCGGGGGTCGGGTTAGACTAGGTGGTAGCGTGTCAGCCTGCTAACTAAGAGGACCCGGGTTCAAATCCAACTCGAGTCATCCGGCTAAAATCTGGCCCCGGGGTAGAGACAAATTTATAAAAATATAATAAATAGTATCGTAAATTGGCTTATGGCTAGAAAGGCCGAAAAGTCAAAAAAATATAAAATTCAACATACGGTTTTTATTATATTTCAAAAGGGTTGTATTATTACAAAATAACCCATAACATTTCGGTTTTAGTAGTTGACATGTGTGAAGTTTATTATCAGTTATAGGCTGAATGAGATTTCCTAGTGTTTTTTGTTAACGTTTTAAGAATTCACCAGAACAACCAACGTGCATAGATAATAATTGATTAATAATTTTATGATTTCCCTTTCTTTTTTTTGCAATCTAGAACTAATGAGTAATTTGATTTTTAAATATTCTGATTTGCGTGCTCTAGCTTTTTGGTTTAAATAACGAGAAAAACTGAAAAAATTCGAAATGTCATATGGTTAACTAATAAGCTGACACACCCATGTTTGTGATATTAAACTGTAGTTCTCCACCGAGTTTAAATATTCTAGCCCAATAGTTTGCTGACGAAAAATTACCAAATCATAAAAATGTGCGGATAACGAGTTTTGTAAAAGTTTTCACTACGCTATGAAATAATAACATGAAATCTTTAAAAAATTTGTGGATTATTAACTTTAATATTGATTCTTTTAAATCATTAACAGTCACACTTTGAAGAGATTTTTATTATTAGAGTTCAACAAATGTAAAAATTAGTAGTCAACATGTAATCTACTTTTATTAAACGAGCAAAAATTGTATATTTATTTGTATATATATTTGTTTGTTTATATATTTGTATCTTGGTTCTATTTTGAAAACGACTCTACCGATTTTGATGAAATTCACGAGTTAGGGGTTTTTGGGGTGACAATTCGATCTGTCACGGTCTCATCTTCAACAAACTTGTTTTTGATGGTTTTTTTCGTAATCAAATTAATTATTCTCAGGTAGACAAATCCCATTCTTAGGGTTTTAAAAAAAGGTTTCCCTTTTCCTTTTGTGCTCAGGCAGACAAAGGTTCGGGTAAATCCTTTATTCTCAAAGGCCTTGAAGAAGTATTGTGATTGTGGATTTTAACATATTTTGTTCAACCTAAACGCTAGAAATATTAATAAACGTTTTATAATTGTTTTTATAAAGAATTTTATTTATTTAATAGAATAAAAAATAATCAAGAATTTATTTAAAAATATATTTCGCAATAATCAATTTTCTGAAAAACAACACATTTTGATAGGTTTTATTTATTAACAATTGGATGAATAAAAATGAATCATATGGTTGAATCAAAACAGGTGGAGGAGGTGGGGTGCAGAGGTGTGGGATCCGGGGGTAGGGCGAGGTTTCGGGGTGGGGTCAAGCGGGGTGTGGGGGGAGGGGGGTACAGTGTGCGAATACTATATATATTTGTAATTTTTTTAATTTCAAAACGGCTCTCAAATAAAAATCGACCTTTTTATCAGAATTTTAAATTAAAAATAATATTAAAATAAAGGTTTTAACTGAAGGAAGAAGTTACCGAGCATCGCTCGGTGACTCCAGGTACTTATACCTTATATGGGAGCATCAAAAGTAGGCAGCTATCACTCCCCCAAATTTAAAAATATATAATATTCTAATAACTAGGCTTATGCTTTTTTTTTTGTTCGAGGTTCCGTTAGAGACATTCCAGATGATTAAGTACCAATTCGACAGGCACTAGGGTGGAAATAATCTCCCTTCCCGTATGTCCTCATGCAGATTAGTTTGCCCATCGCTTTGACAGTATGATACATCTAGCATTTTCTATCTTTTTGGAAATGATTTAACCTAACAAAAAATATATCTAATCATCTTCAAGAAACACTTCTACATATATCTTACAATTCATAGGATTTAAGGGATTAAAAAATGAATTATTTTGTCTCTCTTACTGTGGAGAAATTTATTTTCTTTGAATATAAGTGGTAAATTTTCTTTTAGAAAGATAATAATAAATGGTAATACTAATAAAAATAATAGTAAAACAAAGGATTAACATTTAACATTCTACCCAATGCTAATATACCCAGAAGGAGTTGTCTCATCAAACTATGAAAAAAATATTGAGAAACTTGGTTTGCCAAACAGTATGTTGAAGAACCCAGAGATGGTATCAATTTTACCAACTTACCAAGTTTCTCAAGTGAAAATTATCCTAGGATCATTTGATAAGATCTAAAGGGATAGGTGAAATTTTTACAGCAAAATTAGATCAAAAACTTATTTCAAGACTCGGTAACTTTAAGTAGGAATTTTGATGATTTGGTAATCGATTTGCAGGCAAATGTCTCAAGCTAGAAACCTGAAGCTTAGCACTAAGATCATATTAATACAAACTTTTGTGCCAAATTTTAGCTAAACTGTTTAAAAGCTCCCCATAAAATGATTTAATTTTAAAGATCAGATTATCTTCATTTTTCAATCAAAATATCTAAGTTAGAAAACATAAAATCTAATCAGTTTTTGTTTACAATGTTTTTAATACAAACAACGAACTTTCTACGAGATTTTGTTCTTGACGGGGAGGTTGTTCATATTAGAATCCAGACATACTTATAAAGAGAGAAAAAGAAGTGTAACCCACTTCAGAAAAAACTGCGCCACATGTTGCTTAACTTTGAACTTCGATAATTCTTTGAGAACCGGTGCTTTGCAACGTTGATAAAGAGTAAATGTTAACCTGTGAATTAAATGAATTATTTTTGTAACCTATTCATTACAAGAAGTTCCATTTGAATTAATCATTATCCCTCACCGATAAACTCCTGATGGAATCTGTTCTTTTTATTTAATATATGCGGATACAAATTATACAGATATAGTAGTATTGGGGGCTTGATTTTATTTTATTTAAAGCTGGTTCTCTAAAAAGTAACCTTTTTTAAATAAATCTGGAGCATTTGCTTAGTGAATTATCAGTTTACTTCAGAGACCCTTTTTTTGGATTCCATTCAATTTTCATTGCACATATCGAATGGTAAATGGAATAATTTAAAAATACATGCTTAATAAAAAGATATATCTAAAGATCATTTGGTATTTCAAGGATGTTATTGGATTATTTTTTTTTGTTCAATACATAATTTTAACATTTGAAAAACCATCTTTCCATATACCTGATAACTTGAGATAGCTTTTTGGAAAGCCTCAATTGGTGAAAATCAAGATAGAAGTGACATATCTTCAAAATCACAAGAATTAATTTCTCCTGACTTATTTTGGTAGAAATTTCTCGAAGAAACAAAATATTTTCTCCCATTAGAATAATATATTTCCTTCCCCGTTAAGTATCGCCTCTAGCTGTGGCTGATTTTTCCTTATAGACTGGTTCCATTTCTAATTATACATTAGCCACTCGATCGACAAACTTCTTAAGGAAAATGTTTGATATCAATATAGGCACCTGCACACGCACAGATGTTTTTAATCAAGTGATCTCACTGATTACTGATTATAGTAGTATTTAATATTACATTAAATCAGAGATTATGATTCATAACCCAGCTGTGATTTTTACAAATTGTCATTTTTTATCTTTTTTATTCATTAATCTTCTATTAAGGTGAGGCTTTGTTGTTTGTTTTGTTTTCATGACAAGTTGAACAGTTTTAGATCAAACAAACTAGGGACAACAAAAGCTAGACTAGATAGTTTTAGCAGACATTTGTGTTCAATGTTCTGGCTTATCCTAAACGACTCACAAGTCAAAACATTGGTGGATGGTAAAATCTCATCAAAAATTTTTAATTAAAACTAAGTGTTTTTATTTTTTTTAATTTTGAAAGAATATAGGAGTAGAATTTTGCTAAAATTCAATCATTAACTCTCGACGGAATGTTTCCCTTCTCTGATATGAAATAAGTATATTCAATAACATCCAATAAATAAAGTTACAGCAAAACACTGTTCTTGGTAGGATAATTTGTCCAAAGCTTGGATTTACTGATATAAATGTAACCTTAATTAAAAAGATTTTGTTTTGTCGAGATTAGCAAAGTTGTTGATTTCTTTTTATAAATATAACCGTTAATTTGAAGGTAAGTTAGAAGGATAAAGAGCCTCGTATCTTTGCTAAATACGGAAATTTTATAGTGAACTTTCGTCCGTTTGTCGATTGATTTAGGTTTGGGAATTTCTTTCAGATAGAAAAACTGGTGAAATAAGAAAAAACTTAAAATTTTCTAGAGTATTTCACGACGTTTTGGATTCTTATTCTGAAGCTGTCTCTCCTCGACTTACAATCGAATTCCGTTCGGACTGACAGGTCTGGTATTTAGGATTTATATTTTTCAACACTATTTTCATTAAAACGGTTTATAAAAATATAAAACACAAAAATTCAATCTAATTATGTTTAATTGTTGTACATAATGTGAAAAATACATAATATGTACTCTATTGTTCTGTATTTTTGTTTCTAATTTTATTTATTTAGGTAGATAATTGTAAGTTCGGATTGTCGTAAATTGGATAGGTTGTAAGTCGAGGAGCCGTGGATAAAATACACTAACATAGCGATATGTTAAAATCGATATTGTTACTCGGAGTCTCATTTAGTAATGTCATATTTTCTTTTTACTGGGCCGAAATTTCAAAAACGAAGGCAATTAGGTAATATTTCGATATAAAGATTAAAATTTGACGTTTTGTGATAATTTTATGATCAGCAAATGGTTTGAGTTTGAAGGCTGAAACTTGGTGTAAAAGAGTAGCTTATTAATACAAACTCGTTAGTCAAATGTTAGCTTATTATAATAGTTACAAGATTCGATTTTTTTTCTTATTAAATTCATAATTTAAAAAGCCCAAAATTTTACAAGTTCTTCGGTTTGCTAATACCAACATTTTGGCATACTATCTTGTCTTTGAGTTATTAGGTGTACGGGAATCCAAACAGGTAAGCAGTCTGATTAACTTATTTTTGAAAATGTATTGACCACACGATTTGCTGATTTCTAAACACGAATAAACAAAAAAAAATTTAACATTGTTGATTCTAAAACATTGGTTCCTCATGGAAAACAGCTTGACGAGCGTGCGGATTGTAATAGAATAATTTAAAACAAATTTATTCATTTGAATTACGCGAATGGGACTGGCCTTCTAAAATTATTATTACCAAGTAAGCATTATCAGGATTTATTGATTGAATAAATACAATAAAAAAAACACACACACAATTTGGAGGGAAAATATTAATTTGTGTTCTCCTCTCGAGGGCTGATTGCCGATTCAAACCAGTGAAATTGGCACATTCATTCTCAAGGGAGATTTATATTTGCATTAATTAAAAATTATTTTTTTAATTTTCATCCGAGCTCTATATAGACTCCAGAGGGGATAAATCATATTCCACTATATTAGCAAGCTAACATAATTGAAGCTTAAAGCTTTATAAAATGAAATGACAAAGCAAAATGAACCCCGAGTAGAGAATATTTTTGTCCTATAGAAACAAACATAAAAACCATAAATATTTGTATTCATATCCGCTTAAATTTATTAGGTAAAACTAGTATAGTTAAAAAAACACGTGAAACGCGATTTTCGAAAATTCAACAATCAAATTAGATACAAGTTGAACAAACGCATTCTTCATTCGTTTATCCCTATGACTTCATCTAGAACTACTTTTACAACTTCGACTGTCAAAAATATCTTCGGGCTTTCCCGATAATGTTCAAGCTCACTCTCGGCTGAGTATTGATAAGTCAATGAGAGTTTTAGATATACGAAGATAAAATGACTAGAAACTACATAAACCCCATCACTGATTGTTGTGCTAAATATAATAATATTTACTATATATTTACTAATATAAGACATCGTGCTCTCGCATCGTACTTTAAAAGATAACGTACACAGTCATTGGCGTAGCCAGAAAATTTTCATGGGGGGGGGGGGGGGCAATCCACAAAGGAAAATATTTAGTGGGAATTTTTTTTATTGAAACAAATAAGTACTTCAATAAATTAAAAAAGAACATGATTCTTGAGTAAACATTTGAAATATATTTAATTACTGTTAGTTTGCCATAAGAAACGGTTTGTCGTTGCCGTTACTCATCCCATGAGCCCTGCCCTTGGGGGGGGGGGGTTCTGACCCCCCCCGTGGCTACGCCTCTGTACGCAGTTAGATATGATGATGTCTATCTTTTTGCAAAAAATTCAAAGTTGTATATTATAGTATATTGAATAATTATAAAGATATACTTGAAAATTGAAAAGTTTTTGTTTTGCCGAGAGTAGCAAAGTTGTTAATTCACAAAGAGAAACAAAGAGGTTGTCCTCTGCTTGATGCAAATAAACATACACACATATATATCGAGATGATATATCTGTATATATATTATTTATTTGTTTGAGACTATAGTTTCGAAGACTTGGTCTTCATCATCAGTCTTTCTTCAATTATAAATGTTTTTCATGGAGTCAATATCCATATGAGACTGATGATGAAGACCAAGTCTTCGAAACTATAGTCTCAAACAGATAAATAATATATATACAGATATATCATCTCGATATATATGTGTGTATGTTTATTTGCATCAAGCAGAGGACAACCTCTTTGTTTCTCTTTGTGATAAAGATATACCTCTAATCAAAATATAATCTGTCATTTTATTAAAATAGCTTCCAAAAATTGAATACAAGATTTGAAAACTAAAAAAAAAAATGTTAAAAATTGATATAAAAACAAAACATTTTTAAATGCACAATAAACTAAAATAATAAAAATTCTGAGCTGCCAATAAAAATCTTTGAGATTTTAAGACAAGCTTTGTGAATATTGATGGATGCGAAATGATAAATATATTTATGATTTAATGATAGGTAATATAAAAAAATGTTTGTTTGTCCCAAAGCTTTTTAGTGACATCTCAAATCAAAAATCATTTTATACTATTTTGGGCATTTAAAAAAGCTTTGTTTTTTAAAGTTTAAATAATTATTCCTTATCGGGGTCAAGTTAACAGAGTGGTTCTTGACTACGAATCAACAAGCCCGGGTTCAAGCATGGCTCACCGTAAATGTTGGGGCGGCTCAAATCTGGCCATCAGCCATTACACTAATTAGCACACACTCGCATACATATACATATATACCTACTGTTATATTAAAATATAAGGGTCTGGCTAAATGAACTGAGGACACACGCAACATAAAAAAAAGTATGTCTCTGGAAAATATGATTTGTAAAAATCTCAACATATAATTATTTCACGAAAACAAGATTTCCATTACTTCATATAAAAAGTTCCATTTCTATTTGTTTAAATAAAAAGATAATAATATTTTTTGCAAACGTTCATCCATATATATAATGGAGAAAAAACAGAAAGAGAGAGAAAGTAAGTAAGTGTATATTGTGAAATAAATTACATAGTCTTTCTCTGATGATATATAATATGGATTTCCTGAGTGAACCTGTTCATAAATCAAAACTGCGACCTCTGAGCCTGACATACTAGACAGATCCCCATTGGCGATGATGGAAATGGCTTTTCCATTCTTCGCAATTTCCTTTTTATTTTTTCTCAGTGGAGCTCCAAAAGAGTTAGCTTTGCACACGCCTTCAGAGGAGATGTACGTGGGTGTAAGGCGAGAAGAGCTTCAGCCCAGCGACCTGTTGTAGCGACTTGTTGCTTGAAAACAACCCACCCACCCTGCTACTATCAGCACGCGACACTCCAACCTTCCAGATTTTAACATTGAAAGTGTTTAGTGCACGGTTACCCGTTAAAAAACAACCCAAATAATCGTCACGAAAAAATTACGCCTATCTCACCCCGAGTCTAAGGATATCTCACTATATTATATGGACCATATATTTACAAAGTGGTGCAAGTCCATTTTTTAACCGACTTCAAAAAAGTTCTCAATTCGACTGTTTTTTTTTTGTCTATGTTACCTGACATCTTCGCCAATTGGGAACCGATTTTGATGATTTTTTTGCATTGGGTTCAGTCTAGTTTCCGATTGGTCCCGGTTTTTTTTCACTGGTATTGGAACTTTTTTGATATGTTTGTTCAGGCATAACTTCTTTGTTTATCAACCGATTTTAATGATTCTTTTTTTATTGGAAAGAGGGTACCTTAGGGGTGGTACCATATTAATTTGGTCAAGTTCTGAAGATATAATCAATGACGAAATAACGTAAATCTCCAATTCTTATGACCAAATAATCGAAATTATAATAAATAAAATCTTTTATAAAAAAATCTTAAAACATTCATTTAAAACCCGCAAACGTTTCGAGAGAATTTATATATTTATGAATTGAATTTTATTATCATTTTCTGGGGATACGGAGAATGGATTGATTGGGAAATAATGGAATTGGAATAATTATCGGAAAAGAGGTTTTTTTATTTCATTAGTTTTTTCCTCTTATTAAAAACAAGGACTAAAAAGATGAATAAAGACACTCGATGGTGGAGAAGTAATCTCCGGAGTCGAAGCTCAAAACAATGTATACATTAATTCATGTAAAATAATTGGTTTAATAAAATAAAAAAATAAAAAATATCATTTTCTGGGGGGGACAAGACGAAAAATATGGAATTGGAATAATTATCGGAAAAGAGGTTTTTTTATTTAATTAGTTTTTTCCTCTTATTAAAAACAAGGACTAAAAAGATGATCAAGGACAGTCGATGGCGGAGAACAATCTCCGGAGTCGAAGCTCAAATATAATGTATACATTAATTCATGTAAAATAATTAGTTAATAAATATCATTTTCTGATTCAATCGCCCAACGCTTTCTCTTACGAGATACATCCAAGGTAATATATTAAGTCAATGTTAATAACATCACTAAAAAGAGAAAAATAAAAATAATTTTTATAAAAAAATAAAATCAAACCGACTTCAAAAAATTAAATGCAACAAATAAAATAATAATAACTTAAAAATAAAATAAAATACACTAAAAGGTATAAAATGATTATCTTATTTAGTTACAACTAAACGACGAAATATTAACATGAAATTACTTTTGAAGTCGGTATCAAACATATACATTTTATGAATCGCACTCGACGGATCTTACTTAGTACGTTTGGCGGGTACGCTCGCTTACATAGTTTGTTTTGGCACCGACTACAAAAAGTAATTTCATGTTAATATTTCGTCGTTTAGTTGTAACTAAATAAGATAATTATTTTATACATTTTACTGTATTTTATTTGATTTTTAAGTTATTATTATTTTTTTTGTTGCATTTAATTTTTTGAAGTCGGTTTTATTTTTATTTTTTTATAAAAATTATTTTTGTTGTTTCGAGAAAATTAAAGGTTCTATAATAAATTGTTAGCAATTTCTTTTATTGGCAAATTCTAAATTGAACAAAGCATTGTCATTTTTTAAGATATTAAATATTAATTAGTTATAAATAAAAAGTTTACACTAAATCAGGGGTGTCCAACCTTTATTTCCAAAATGGACCTCATTTAAAGAAATAAACTGAGACGTTCTGATGTGGCCATCCACTTGACTTTACCATACAACCTGGCCCCTCATTTATATTTAATATTTAATAAAATAATTAATAATGATGTAGGAGGGGGTAGTTTTTTCATTTTTAGACTTCTGGGCGTACACCAATTATGTATGGAAAATTTGGTTGAGTTTGCTCAAATGGCCTAGATTTTTAATTTTTAAACACTCTCCAGCCCCCTTAATTTTGGGTCGATATGCACCAAAATCTAACCGGCTTTTAATCTCAATGCACCAAAACTACGTGTGAAATTTGGTTTTGATATTCACACTAGTTTTTGAGCTAGCCCGTCCACAAAATTTGGTAACGCACAGACTAACAATCAGACTAACAGACATTTTGACAAAACAGTTATTATCTCGAAAAATATAATTTTTTCGATGTTCACTTATTAGGGCTTTTTTGTAGACAGAAATGCCATGGTTTCGCCTAATTTTTTTAATCAAAATAGTTTCAGCCGTTTTTGAGATATTTCGAAAAAAAGAAGGAAAACCCCACTTTTTTCATGCACGATTATAATACTTGACCATATCCTGTATGGCAAAGTAAAAAGATAATTAATAATGTAGAATAATGTAATTCACCATGACAAAGAGGCAAAAATGTGATTTTAACAACTCTAAATCAAATCACTCACAAAGATAAAAGCTTCAACAGCTTCATTGCTTAATTATGTAATATCCCTTTTTTTAAAAAATAGACATATACTACTTCCAAAATAAACGGTCTTTATATATGTAGGGTTGCTATAAGCACATTGATACGGGACGTTTAAGTACTAAATAAATAAAAGATGAAAAAAGTGGGTAGGTATTTTTTCTTTAGTAAAAAAATCAATAAAGTTAGGCAATCTATTAAAATGATCCTTTTTGCAGCCCAGTCTATTTTAAAGTTAATTTTACTTTCTTAATTATATCATTTTCTCCTTACACATAATTATTGGGCGCAAGTCATTTTAAAATTAAATTGAAGGGTTTTTTAGTCACAAACTAATAAAAGACAAAAATTTCAGTTAATTATTGTCTTTTATTAGTTTGTGACTAAAAAATCCTTCACATTAAAAATAATTTAAATTAAGTCACTTAAGTTTTGGAAGAATCTTAAAATAAAATTATATCAAATCAAAATTGCTTCAATTGTATCCAATAGTGTTTAAGGAATTTGGTGTTGGTACTTGGTGAAACATTTTTTTAAATTATTGGATAAAAAATACTTGGTAGGTTTCACATTAAGATATAAAAATAGAACGAATTTATTTTTGGAGAATCTTTAATCTCGATATATATATTTCGAGATTAAAGATTATCCAAAAATAAATTCGTTTTATTTTTTATATCTTAATGTGAAACCTACCAAGTATTTTTTATCCAATAATTTCAAATGTATCCACTGACAACCTGTTTCTTTCGTCCGACTATTGAGTTAACTTAGAGAAAATATTCTCTTCACATTTTCTTTGTGGGCTGAAATGGTAAATACATATATGCATAGTTTGATTAGACATGATTTCTGATCAATATGCTTTGTATCTACAAAAAAATTCAGCCATATTCAATTTCATAGATGCTTTGCAATTTTGGTTGGTATTACGCAAAGTTTAGGAAGAAGACGGGGTAAAAACGGCACAAATAATAATATAAGAATTAGTAGTGAAATACGGTGACAGTCCCCTATATACGGGACATATGGAAACGCTATGTGTATGTTCAGCAAAAACTCGGATACTCACTTATTTTCAAATTAAATAATTATTAAATTACAAAATTAATTGACAGAAAATTCCAAGTGGACAATGCTAGAGCTAGCTATTTAACTTGGGTCGTAGATTTGATTTTTCAAATCCGAAAATTTTAGATAAAGAATGAAATTCAGAAAATAAATTAATTTTACAAATGATCAAAATTTTAATTAATAAAAATTCAATCCATAAAAAATCAATGAGGTTGTCCTCTGCTTGATTCAAATAGGCATAAAGATATATACCTACCTACCATATATAAAATATGTATAAATATAATTTATTTGTTGGAAAGTATAATTTCGAAAGTTTGACCTTCATAATCAGAGTATTAAAAGTCATGAACTGAAGAAGATCAATTTTGAAATTTACCCAGCCATACTCGTAGCACAATCAAAAATAATCTAAAATTTTAACCGAATGAAAATTTTAGGATGGATCGAATGTTTCGTGGCTAAGAAAAAATTAAAACTATTTTCTTAGGGGTGACTTATTTATTTATTTATTTATTTATTTATTTATTTATTATAAAGAAGATTTTCTGAATATTCCCGTAAAATTGTTTATTTTTTTATTTTATTTTTATTATTTTATTTAATTCATTTAAGGAGGTCTTTCGCCGTCAATGTTAAATAAAAAATATTAGATTATAACTATAACTTAATTTTTTATAATTGTTTAAGTCTCTATCTACGCGTATGCTTTGGTGAAGTTTGAATCACACATTAGCGTGCAAATTTTTGAAAATAAAATTTTTTAAATATAAAGATTTTCTTAGAGTCTTATGGAAAATTAAGATCTTGACACTTTCTCTTGAATTATTCTACTACTAGTTGACTATATAAAGTTAAAAAAAACTAAAAATGAGCTTTTTCAAACATGCGGGATTCTTTTTTTGCAATAAAATATATCATTGACCCGAGGAATTTACTTAGATATTTACTTTAAAAAATCAGATAAATGCTATGTTTGGATATGAAAATTAAGAGTATTAATACAACGCATTGCCAAATCACACAAGACTTATATGAGCTGATTTTAATAAATCAAACAAACTTTTGTATTTAATTATTTTTTATAATTGTTTATATTTCAAACATTTACGGCTTCCATACTATTTATTTTTTAATTCTATTATTTTTCAATTGTATTTTAACTTATTTTATTAAATATTAAATACTACACTTCTTGTGACTCAACTGGAGCGAAAACAGCTCCTTAAAATGACGATGTGTGAGTGCCCCAGAAATTGATCATTTTTAGATGGTTTTTGTACTTGTCAGCGTTCAGAAGTGTCTTAACTTAAAATTATAGAAAATTCCACAAATTTGTTTATTCTCTCTTTATCAACGACAAATAAAAACTAATTTGATATTTCAAGTTTCACGTTGGAAAATATTAACTTCCGAACCGTTCTACACTTGGCAGGCTTATTTACTAATATTTTGATAAAATCATTTACAAAATTATATAATAAATTTATAAATAGATATATAGTATAAAATATTAACAAAAATTGAATTGACTCCTGTATATTTTAATACTATCTAATGTCCGGTTTATTTCGTTGTAGAGTATATAAAACATAAATCGATATTTTTAATTTTAAAATATTTAGTACCTGAGTATGAATTTATATAGCAATTAGAACAGAGCTCACCATCATCGTTAAATTTCTGGCAGTTTTGATGGCTAATACTAAGTGAAAGCCAAGTTAAATAACAAATTTAATATTTAAAACGAGTAAAATCTAAGAATGTTTCTTTTGCTTATATGTATAATAAATAAGTATCACAAATATATAAATTTGACCCCTTTTCGAAATCAATTCAATTGTAACCAAAAACTGAAATCCTATTGAATTTGATGTGAAATATGATTTATTATATTAGGCATTGGGGGAGGGATCAATATGAAGCTTGTTTTTTAATTTAAAAATTTAACATTTTTATTATAAAATATTATTTTTTAAAGGAGGATGAATAAAATTCAATTGCTTCTTTCTAGTAATTTTTTATTAATTCAAGTGGTTAATCCAAATAATTCGAGAGTACTACGGCATCTCTTCCTCACTGGAAACCAACTGAGGAAGAGTGCTTTCGAAATATTTGGATTAACCACTTGAATTAATAAAAACTTACTGGAAAGAAGCAATTGAATTTTATTCATCCTCCTTTAAAAATCAACATATCCAGTACGTACTAAGACATTTAAATTTCATATTAAAATATCATTAGCTAATTATTAGTGAATTATTTGTATGAAATAAATATTTAATTGTCTTAAAATTTTCTAAATATTATAAAACAAGCTGCGAAGCCCGCCTTCGGTGGGTAGATTTTAAATTAATAATTTAAATTTAATTTTAATAAATTGTATTTGTCATGAACTATTAGTGTGTTTTAAAATTAAAAACATTAAGTATAGATAAATTATATATTATGAAATGCATTTTCATGTGTCCCCGTCCATTTATTTCGAAATGCTGCTACGCGTGTGTTTATATCGGACTGTAGATGAATATGAAGCTTTTGATACTATAAACTCAAAATTAAATAACTCTGCTACTCTCGGTGAAAATCAAAATTTTTAATTTAATAGTGTTTAGAGGCGGCTAGGTTTTTGCGATGGTGTTTTTAAACACTTTTTTAATAATAAGTAGTTAAAATTATCAACTGTTCCAAGAGTTGAGAATTATAAAAAGTTCTAGTAATGCTTTTTTTTTTATTTGGTTGCCTTCGGATAATATAGTCCATTTGGCCACTGGGTATGTAAAATGATTCTTTTCTCATACAGTAGTGGTAGTGAGGGAACTGAGTTTTCGCCAGCCCAATGTAAGGCCTGAACTTGGACCTCCCGCTCCAACATCGTCATCCCAAGATGCAGAAGCACTATACCGCGCGGCTACCCGAAACCCCTCTAGTAATGCTAAAAGAAATAAAAAAAAATCCTCATTTCGTTAAGCAGAAAAGAAAAGTCGATAAATTATGGAGAGAATTGAAAAATATATATATTTTCGCTAACTGGACTTTAAGAGTGAACAAATTATTTTATTTATGCCAATGATTCTCAATTTCTATAAAGAAGGGGGGGTCGATGAAGGGACCGCCTTTGGAAAAATCATTTTGATTTAATATACTATTATTTATTTATTTATTTTTATTTATTTTTTTTTAGAAAATCATAAGATTGTGTCATTTATTAATTCCGATGGAATGGAATATTTTTAATTATATGTCAGAGGGGTTGTTTTCCCGAGGGAGTGAAAAACAACCCCTCTGACATATAATTAATAATATTTAATTTTATCGAATATCATAAAAATTAAATTAAATCTTGCTTCGAAACATATTTTAGTTTCGTCAATGCAATTATTAAAATAGATGAATAAGATCATCAACTCCAATTATAAAAAATGTATATAAAACATAAAACAATTTACTCCTTATGATATTTTCTTCATCTAAATAAATAAAATATAAAAATTCGGGTCGAATGGAGCCTGGGCAAACCATTCTTAAGATTGTTTACTCAAAGTTATCACGATAATGAAATATAATAATAATATTTGTATATTAAATTTGTTATTTTCTTATTATCAGACCTAGGTATAAAGATAATACGTAAGATGCTGCTAAGAAATATAAAATAGAAGTGAAAATTTTAATTAAATTTTATCAAAATTGACTGTACCGTTTTCAAAGTATAAAATTATTAACTTGAGTTAATTAACACAGGGTCTTTTAATGAATGGCAGCTAACATTCTCCTATAAATACAAAGAAAATTTTTAATAAGTAAAGGAATCGTAGGGAGTTGGACAAGACTTTAAATTAAATTAAATACAAGTTTTGATTAAATATGCCATACGTTTCGTTGCTGTTTTGCAACTTCTTCAGTGGCTTATTTAAACTTATTTGTCAGATTTTTACTACGAGAAAAAGCATTTCAAACAGTATTCTTTTTCTATCACAATTACATCAACTAACATAAAATATAAACCTTTTAAACAAATTAATTGTTTTTTGTCAAAAAACTAAAGAATCAAATTGAACAAAGAATTTTTTTTTTATAAGATGACTTCTTATAAAAAAATCTTATAAAAAATTCTTTGTTCAATTTGATTCTTTTAGTTTTTTGACAAAAAACAATTAATTTGTTTAAAAGGTTTATATTTTATGTTATTTGATGAATTGAATGAATTGTGATAGAAAAAAGAATACTGTTTGAAATGTTTTTTCTCGTAGTAAAAAATCCTGACAAATAAGTTTAATAAATAAGCCACTGAAGAAGTTGCAAAACAGCAACGAAACGTATGGCATATTTAATCAAAACTTGTATTTAATTTAATTTAAAGTCCTGTCCAACTCCCTACGATTCCTTTAATTATTAATCATGGACACGAATAATGAAATATTTTTAATAAGGTTCCATTCATAAGTAAAACGGAACCCTTTTAGTATCGCTACAATGTCTATATGTCTTTTTCTCAAAGCATTATAGCTCGTAAATAAGATAAAAACTTGAAATGTATTACTTATATGTATTCATTTTTTCCAAAATCGTATTAAAATTTTATTTAAATGATTAATTTGGAAATGGCCGAATTTTTTGAATTCAAAAAAAAATCCGCATGAGGGGGGGGTTAATTTTTTAAAATTTATTTCCCTTTTTAATGACTTTGTGAGAGAGCCCCAAGGGTATTTTTGTATACTGTATTACTGTATATATTTAGAAATAGCCTAACTTAAAAATTCTCCCTGTTTGATCATTCTCGCCTTATCAACCTCGAATAAAATGAATTTGATATCTCAAATATTTTGGAAGTACTGAACTCTCGGTATGCGGTCCGACTCGCATTTGGCCGGCATTTTAGTTGTTGGAGAATATTACCATGGTTTAAATTGGTCAAATTAAAAATGTTATATCTCGAAAACATTACAGTCAATCTTGTTGTTTAAATATCTTTTTTATAGGACAATTGAATAGGTATATTATATTTCTTCAAACTAACGATTTCTACTCTGATGATATTACTTTAAAAAGATATTTCTTATGTGATGATTGATCAAATAATGATCCTTTAGATAAAATTATTAGATAATTTAATTTAAATTTGAAGAGTTTAGTGGGGGATAAACATGTATGGCTTAAAAAAAATAGGGAAAATCGTTTTAAACGTATCTGTTAAATTCTATAATCATCTACTCATACATATAACATTTTGATCTTTTCAAAATAAGACAAAATATTTACAAAAGAGTGCCTATATGTTATTTGCCCAGTAAAAAAGTAAAACGGGCCCCTACCTTATTGGTTACGTTACAATATCTGTATTGTATGTCTGAAGCTAATAAACTAATTAGAATAAAAAAATTGAAATATGTATTCATTTTTTATCATGGAGTATGTGTTGTTCATGTGAAGATTTCTTTAAATAAAATTAGCTTTTAATATTTTACTTTACCATACAGGGTATGGTCAACTATTGTAATCGTACATGAAAAAAGTGTTTTTTTCCTTCTTTTTTTCGAAATATCTCAAAAACGGCTGATACTATTTTGATTAAAAAAATTGAGCTAAACCACGGCATTTCGCCCTACAAAAAAGCTCTAATAAGTGAACATCGAAAAAATTATATTTTTCGAGATAATAATTGTTTTAAATTAAAAGCTTTTGCCGAGAGTAGCAGAATTTTTATATATTGAAGGAGGCAATAAAAGAGTGTGTCTTCTGCTGCAATTATAAATTTTATTTATTTAAATTGGAATAAAATAATAAAATTTCGCGTGAAAAGTTGGTCGGTTTAAACGTATAATACGTATTTGACCAAAGATCGGACTTACGAGGTTTTGTAAGATCAGTGACGATATATATATATTTGATATATATGTGTATATGTTTATTTGCATCAAGAAGAGGACAACCTCTTTGTTTCTCTTTATGTAAGCCTGAATTTTTAAAAAGAAGAAAGAAAGGACACTCTTTGGATAAAAATGTTTTTTATATATATTTTTTTCTTATTATTTCTAATTAAGAGAAAAAAGCTTTAAAAAAGAAACCAATATTAAAGGGAAATTGGTAAAATTTGTAAAAAAAAATAATAATAATCCAAGAGTAAAGTTGGTGATTTCAAAGGGGAGGAACATCTACTTAGCTCTTCATTTCTATCAAGAGAAAAAAAGAACTTTTTACGTTTCGTATAATATTATTATGCCGGACAATTGAGTTGAAGAATAACTCCTTGAAGAAGTCACAAGTATACTGACGAAACGTCTGTATTGTTCAATATAAACCTCTGAATTTAATTTATTCATCCAATTTTCTAAGATCTTACAAATTAATTAAATTATGAATACGATTCACCAAATAATAACTTTTTAATTGAAAAGTTTTTATTTTGCCGAGAGGAGCAGAGTTGTTGATTCATAAAGAAAAACAAATTCTGACTGGCTTATAGGCCGAGTAAGAAAAAATTAGCTGACATGTTCTGATGTGGCCATCCACTTGACTTTACCATACAACCTGGCCCCTAAAATTATTTATTATCATGTAGGGGGGGTTAGTTTTTGCATTTTTATACTTCTGGGGGTCCACTGATTATGTATACAAAATTTGGTTGAGTTTTGGAAAACGGCCTAAATTTGTAATTTTTAACCCCCCTTAATTTTGGGTCGATATACACCAAAATCTAATCAGCTCTTAATCTCATTAGACCAAAGCTACGTGTGAAATTTGGTTTTGATATTCACACTAGTTTTTGAGCTAGCTCGTCCACAAAAATTTGGTTACACACAGTCTAACTAACAGACATTTTGACAAAACAATTATTATCTCTAAAAATATAATGTTTTCATTAAATCTTTTTTGTAGGGCGAAACGTCATGGTTTCGTTCAATTTTTTTAATCAAAATAGTTTCAGCTGTTTTTTAGATATTTTGAAATAAATCAGGAAAAAAATCACTTTTTTCATGCACGATTACAATACTTAACCCTGTATGGTAAAGTAAAAATTTCAATATCCACGCGATACTGACCCCATGAAAATTAATATTTATAATTAAAAAAAATGATGATGAAGGCCAAGCCTTTGAAACTATAGTCTCTAACAAATATATATATCGTCGCCGTAACCTGCTAACTCCCAACAAGGAAATTTTACAGGGCAGAGAAAATAACAAACAAATTTTAATATTGTTGTTATGAAAAGAAACTATTTTTCACATTTTTTTTTCTACAACTTATGATCGTAATTTTAAGTAGCACTTTTACTTGGACGATGCTGCATCTCTTTTTCTTTCGAACGGCATTAATATGTCATATATGATAAAAAATGGACTCTATGCCGACGATATACCAATACATATAGAAAAGAAAAAATCTATTGACTGAATATATAATGAAAAAATACAAATTTTTTATAAAAATAAACTGCAACGGATCGTTGCTAAACTTTATCCAAATTCATTTGAAATATTAATATGTTCTAGAGTAAAGTACTTTAAAATATAATTTTACTAAAAACTTTATTTAACCTTTTTTGTGGGTCCAAAGGTACTTAATTAGGATATTAAATTTCATCGAAATTGGTTAAGTCATTTTCAAGATATTTAGAAAAAACTAAAAAAGTACTGAAATAAAGTACTAATGTTTGTGGACCGATATGTACGAAAAACTAATCAGCGCTTCATTTTGTTAAAATACTGGTAGGTTTTCAATTTCAATTCAATCGGTGCAACGGTGTGGAAAAATTCGTGGACGAAATAAACGATAACACACATACATCCATCCATCCGCACGCACTAAATGAAAAAATGGCACTTTTTGGCCTCTCGGCGAGATCCCAGGTAATTTTTGGCAAAACCGTCACGTGCTAAAATTCAATCTCATTGAATACTTCAATTTGTGACCTTAATTGAGTCCATGGGTTCCGTAGTCTTTACCTGAGGACCCTTTGAAGTCGCGCTTGCCGCGAGAGCGATTCCAATACTTTCTCCCATGCTTTGCATTGGATAAAGTAAAAACAATCCAAAACACGTTTATTCAAAGTCAAACGTTTCTGGAGAATTTATCTCTTTTTCAAAAAAAGAAAAAAAAGTTGTTTTCTCTAATTTAGAAACCAACACTAAGATATTAAATACTTTTATAAATAGACAATTGTACAGATTGTCCTGGTGACCAGATTACCCCTAAATAAAAATATAAATATTTATGAAAATTTATTTTTGTCTATTTGATATATATGTGTGTATGTTTATTTGCATCAAGCAGAGGACAACCTCTTTGTTTCTCGTTATGAATAATTTTTTACAATAGATCATTTCTACTCATAAATAGATAACCCATAATTTTGTTAAGGGAGAATGGTGTAGGTTCTTGGTGAAACATATTAAATAAAGTAAAGAAAATTTTTGAAAAATGTTTTTTTTGGAACATTTTCAAAAAAAATTTTAAATGTCAAATACTAGGTAGGTTTCACATAACACGAAATATATAATGAGTCGTGCTAAACAAGCATCCGATCTTTTATTTATATGAAATCTACCTAGTATTTGATATTTAAAATTTTTTTTAAAAAAGTTCCAAAAATCATTTTTCAAAAAATTTTCTTTACTTATATAACCCATAATTCCTGAATTTCGGAAGAAAGAGAGGACACTCTTTGGATAAAAATGTTTTGAGTTTTTTTTTTATTATTTATTATTTATAAGAGAAAAAAAGCTTGTAAAAAAGAAACCAATTCTCATTTAATAAATTAATGATATTGAACTTGGCGGCACATTAGATCTCACTACTTTTTTTGGCAAACGGATTTTATTAATCGAACTTGGCCTTTTTTTACACAAATGTTTTTGTTGAGATTATTTATAAGAGAAAAAAAGCTTGTAAAAAAGAAACCAATGCTAAAGGAAAATTGGTAAAATTTGTAAAAAAAATTTGGTGATTTCAAAGGGGCGAAGAAGAGATCTCTTACCACCTGAGTCACATGGGGTGTCGCGATTAAGGGTGGCGAGGAGAAACGCCGTGGCCGCCGCAGTAAAGGCGATAATCGCCAAGATGAGAGCAGCAAACAAGGCGGCTCGACGCCTCTTGCGGGCCGAAGAACCAGCAGAGATGCTCGCCTTCGGCCCGGCACGCTCTTCCTCATCAGCAAGGGGGTTCTCCATGATGCGCACCACCTCCGAGGGTCCGCCATCCAGTCGCAGAAAGCCGTTGTTGCTTTTGTTGTTCTCGACGGCCATCGTGCACAACATGGACCAGGGGCACACTCATGCACGCACTCACGGCGGGACACCACTAGGCACTCAGCCGCCCGGAGGCATCCTGAAGACGCTGTGGCTGCAAGCACACTGCCGCCCGCCGCCGAGGAGGCGGCCGCCCCAGCGCCGCCCCCGACCCCGCCACTCCGCCGGCCACCACCACCACCCCCACCACCACCGACTCCACCGCCAACCCTGTCCAAATCCAACCCCAATCAAAACATCATCGCCACGATAATTACATCTATTTTCCATCTAGGATTGCCGCATCTAATTCATCACCCTCCGCAAATACCATCAGATTTCGATCACCACCTTCGGGGGAGAGAAAATCAAACAGAATTAGACACTTCACTTGGAGCTATTAAATGTAAAATTAATCAAAGGCTGCAAATTCAGAAGTGCATATGCCAATATAGGCAAAAATATTGGCATTAATCAATTACATACATAGGAATTATTTAACGGATTATAGTGGTGTTTCACAAAGTGGAAATAAAATTAAAAAATCTTTTAAATTATTTTATTCCTGATGAAGGGTTCATAGCCCGAAATATGTATAGAGATAAATAAAAAAAATCTCAGATTTTTTAATTTTTTTAATTTTATTTCCACTTTGTGAAACACCACTATAATCCGCTAAATAATTCCTGTGTTTAATATGTTTCACTATAAACCAACACCGCTTTCCCTAAACTTTAATTACATACATTTAAAATTATATGAAATTGAAAGTTTCTTTTTGCCGAGAGTAGCAGAATTTATATATATTGAAGAAGACAAATTTATATATATTGAAGGAGACAATAACTCGTTATAAATAAATTAAAAATTTATAATTCCAGCAGAAGACACTCTTTTAATAATAATTAAATCATAAGTTTCCTATATTTGAATCAATCCCGAATCAAATGAAGGTGATTTTTGTCAGATATTAAGTGAAAATAATATCCGAATTTATATATTTCTGTGTTGAAATAATGAATTCAAATAATTTTCTAATTAATATATTAAAGAATAATTAACATATTAAAGAGAATTGTTTTTGAACGCGTTTTTTTTTTTTTTTTTTTATTTCCACTTAAATTTACAATCTGTCAGTTAACATTAAGTAAATGGTTTATTGAAGTCTAAAAACATGTAGGAAACAACCCAATAGTTGTAACCTATCTCTAATAATTACATTTAGCAATTATGAAATAAACTTTGATTAAGTCACTAAAACCTTGTAGGTATATCACTGGGTAAACACTTTTAAGTCTTCTTTCACAGGGTGGGATTAACAATCCTTTAACCATATCACTTGGGTGGTTCTCCAGCCTATCAACATAATTCTTATAATGTTTTTTAATTTCCTCCTTTACCGAGGTAATATTCAGATCACGAGCGATGACAGAGTTTGGGACGAACCAGGGGGCATCCACTATCAGACGGAGGACTTTAGCTTGAAAGCGCTCAAGTATTTCGATGTTAGAATTAGCAGCGGAGCTCCACAACTGTATCCCATATGTCCAGACACACACACACACACTATACTACGTGCATTATTATGGTGGTCTGCGAGCAGGAGCTCATTACCTAACCATGTTACTAATTCTAACCTGTTTGCGACAGGTAATTTGATGATGATGTCTCTTCAAATTGAAGAAGCATCATCATCATGTTTTTTGAAAAACCGCGGTGTGAGAGCTACTTAGCCGTACCTGAAGGGTACGTTACCATGTGTCACCGCGAGGAGGTGGCCCTCTTAATCCTTCCGTGTGTCTTGACTTTACTTATATGTAGTAATGTATTAATTAATTGGTTTTGACTAATGGTCATATTGATTAAGTCAATAATCGTTTAGTCACTAACTACTCTACTGTGTGTGCTCTAGCCCTATTAGCTAGAATTTTTCTACATGCCCAGCATTACTACATATGTCCAGACAGGCCTAAGTATGGCTTTATATAGTAGCAATTTATTTTCCAGAGTTAAACTCGATTTGCGTCCAATTAACCAATAGAGCTTACGTAACCGAAGTCCTAATTGTTTCCTTTTAGTTGTTATGTGTTTCTTCCATGTTAACTTTTGATCAAGATGCATTCCCAGATATTTTGCATCTTTAGCCTGTGGAATTTCTTTATTGTTTATTGTAATTGGAGGGCAGGAACCTCTGTTGTTAGTGAATGTAACATGCGTTGATTTTGATTCATTGACTTTGATCCGCCATTTTAAAAGCCAATCTTGTATTCTATTTAGATTTTCTTGAAGTTCTTTAGTCGCCAATTGTGGATCTTTATCTGCAGCAAGTAAGGCTGTGTCATCAGCAAATGTAGCTATAGTAGCATTGGGAGAGGTAGGTAAATCACTTGTGTAAATGAGGTAAAGAAGAGGACCCAACACGCTACCTTGTGGTACACCAGCATAAATAGGATATAGGGATGTTTGTTCACCAGAATATTTCACTAAAAAGTGTCTATCACAAAGGTACGATCTCAACAGCAGGTAATAGTTACTAGGTAACAGTTTTTTTATTTTATATAATAGTCCTGTATGCCATACCTTATCGAAGGCTTGACTAATATCTAGGAACACTGCAGAGCAGTATTGCCTTCTCTCTAAAGCTTCAGTAATTGTACACGTTACTCTATGTATTTGTTCGATAGTACCATGGTAACTTCTAAAACCAAATTGATGTCTGGGAATAATATTATTAGCTTCTATGATTGGTTCAAGTTCACATTTTATTAATTTTTCCAATATTTTAGACATAATTGGGAGTAAACTGATTGGCCTGTATGAATTTACTTCTTCTGGCGGTTTACCAGGTTTGGATATTAAAATAATTGTTGCTAATTTCCAAGAAAGAGGAAAGTAAGTATGTCTGACTACAGCGTTATATATATATGTTAACAATTTTAGAGCTTTGTCCGGCAGTTCCACTAGTATTTTAGCCGTAATCAAGTCACATCCTGGGGATTTTTTTGAATTTAATTGTTTAATTTGTTGCTTAATTTTATTAATTTTAAATGGTTTTAGAGGAGTTTCCAGCTGGATGGGTGTCTCAAGGTAATCATAAATATCTGTTTCGCCATTAACCTGTAACTCATATGGATGAGGTTTAAAAACATCCGCCAAATAATTTGCGAAGCAGGTTGCCTTATCTTTATTCGATTTAGCCCAGCTGCCATCTTGAGCCCGGATTGGTGTATTGAAATTTTTTGGTCTTTTAAGTTTATTTGTTGCTTTCCAAAGTGAGTAGTCAGTTGCTTCAGATGCTGATAGATGTTCTAAGTAGATTTGTATACAATTGTTTTTATGGTTTGTTAGTAGGATTTTAAGCTCCCGTATTATTTTATTTAGTTTAGTTTTGTCAAAAGGGGAACGAGTTCTTTGCCATAATTTCCTTGAATGGCGTTTTTCTGCAATTTTTTCTTTAATATTCTGTGGAAGTTGTTCAGTTCTTTCTTTACTTTTAAGTTCTGGAGTAGATGCCCAAGCTGCTCTTTGTATTTCTTCAGTTAAGTACTTTACAGCGTGGTCAATTTCTTCAGCATTTTTCAGTGAAATGTTTAGATTTATGTTATTATCCAATATCTCCCGAAATTTATTCCAATCAGTATATTTATTACTTAGAGTAGGAGGTTTCATTACAGGAATTGTTTCAGTACTTATGTTTACCAGAACTGGTGAATGATCAGAAGAGAGGTCAAAGCAAGTTCTGGCACACGAAAGGCGTTCCGGCATACCCCTCGTTATGCAGAAATCTAAAAGGTCAGGATGTTTTTTCCTGTCTGTTGGCCAGTAAGTAGGTTCACCAGTGGATACACATTTTAGATTATTTCTCTCCATTGAAGCAAGTAACTGCCTGCCTTTAGGAGTAATAAGTCTCGAACCCCAAAATGTATGCTTCGAGTTATAGTCACCACCAGCCAGAAATCTGTTGCCTAAAGTTTTAAAGAACTCATCAAATAAGTCTTTATCCATTTTGTGTTTGGGGGGCAGTATACTGCGGCAATGTTTAAGGGGCCGTGCCAATCCTCTATCGCTATGCACGTTGCTTGAAGATAATCTTTATTATAATTATCTATTTGGTGGTGTTTTATAGAATTTTTGATTATTACTCCAGTTCCACCGTGTGCAGTCCCATCTGGATGTATTGTATTATAGGTTGTATATTTGGGAATTATAAAATGACTTTTCTTGGTAAAGTGGGTTTCGGAAATGAGCATAATATCAATATTATAACTTCCTAAGAACAATTTGACTTCTTCAGTATGTTGTGCTAGCCCGTTGGCATTCCAGACAGCTATGTTTAAGAGTTTAGCAATGTTTTTCTTATTATTCATTGGGTTAATTTAGATATGACTGTGGTTAGTAGATTTAACATAGAGCTTATTTGTTCTGTTAGGGTTTTCATTATGGCTTTGAGCTCGGTTAGGTCATTAGAAGGGATAGTTTGTACCTCAGTATTTACAGCACTTGCATATGATATTTCAGGTTGAACTTGTGTGTATTGACGCGTATGAGCGGATTGTTGTTTTTGTCTAAGCGGAGGATATTTTTTTTGCATTAATTCTTTATAAACAGTGCAGCCCTTATAGTTAGCAGGATGATTTCCTTCGCATAATATGCATTTAACATCAGATGTTCTTTCTTTTTTGAGACATTGTTCCGTAGAATGATCACCAGTGCACTTAACGCACCGAGGCCTCAGTTGGCAATAGGACTTAGTATGTTGGTAACGTTGGCACCTGGTACATTGAGGTAATTCCTTTTTCGGTCTTGGAGCTTCAATTTTCACTTTTTGATGTTGTAAGTATTGAATACTATATATTTCCTTATTGTTAGTATTTGGCTTTATGTCAATAAAGAACATAGGTAAAGGTCTTTTAGATTTATAGTCCTTTATATTCCATATATTTTCAACAACATGTCCAAAATTTTGAATTTCATTTGTTAATTCGTTAATATTTGCAGAGTAGTGTATGTTTTTAAGAACAACTCTGAAGGATCTTTCCTCTTTTGGTTTATATGTATAATATTCGGTTTTTTTCTCATCTAGGGCTTTAATGATTTTTGGGTACACTTCAGTTGATTTAGGTTGTATTTTTACTTGGTCAGAGCTGAGAACTTTCAGTTCGTAATTATTGTCAGCAACTTCGTTAAGAAGTTTTATGAGAGGAGAGATATTTTGCACTCCTTTGACAAATATTGGTGGGGATCTGGGTTTTTTGTTTTTATTTATTTGGTTTAAATTTTTTTCATGATTCTCATTATCCTTCTGGTTTTGCTCTTCAACTCCCTCTTGTTCGAGGTTATTGAAAAGATTCTTAGTGGTGACAGGATTGTTCAGCCAGTAATCTAAAGTCATAGTTTGTTTAGATTTTCTTAGGTCAGGGCTATCTCTAAGGCGTTTATTTTTATTTTTAGAACTGACCACAGTCCAGTTATCACCTTTTTGTTTTACACCTTTTTTTGAGGTGGACGGAACTGGGGTAACGTCTAATGGTTGTTGAAAGGGAGAGAATGAAGTATTTAAATTTTGTTCTACATCATTTACCTTTGTATTAAGTAGATTTAGCGCTGGCTCTGAAGGTGAACGATTCAAATTTCTTCCTTTGAATGAATTGACCTCTACTTGGTTAGCCGAAGAAACATTTTCACTTGACATTTTATAGTTTATTTTAATTATTTGATTAAAATATAAAGAAAGAAAGGGAAGTTGGGTAGGATTTGGTTGCCTCCGAGGCCTTTCGGGGCATTATTGGATGGACAAAGGAAGGCCCTGGCAAGGCTGTTAGTTTTTATTTAAATTTATTTAAGGAATTTATATGATTAAAATATTACAACTCAATCACTAAAATAGAACAGGATCAAAGGATTAGCACTTGACCTGATCGGCTCGGCTGCCAGATATAGACTGAATATAGACCAAAATCTAATCAGCTCTTAATCTCATTAGACCAAAGCTACGTGTGAAATTTGGTTTTGATATTCACACTAGTTTTTGAGCTAGCTCGTCCACAAAAATTTGGTTACACACAGTCTAACTAACAGACATTTTGACAAAACAATTATTATCTCTAAAAATATAATGTTTTCATTAAATCTTTTTTGTAGGGCGAAACGTCATGGTTTCGTTCAATTTTTTTAATCAAAATAGTTTCAGCTGTTTTTTAGATATTTTGAAATAAATCAGGAAAAAATCACTTTTTTCATGCACGATTACAATACTTAACCCTGTATGGTAAAGTAAAAATTTCAATATCCACGCGATACTGACCCCATGAAAATTAATATTTATAATTAAAAAAAATGATGATGAAGGCCAAGCCTTTGAAACTATAGTCTCTAACAAATATATATATCGTCGCCGTAACCTGCTAACTCCCAACAAGGAAATTTTACAGGGCAGAGAAAATAACAAACAAATTTTAATATTGTTGTTATGAAAAGAAACTATTTTTCACATTTTTTTCTACAACTTATGATCGTAATTTTAAGTAGCACTTTTACTTGGACGATGCTGCATCTCTTTTTCTTTCGAACGGCATTAATATGTCATATATGATAAAAAATGGACTCTATGCCGACGATATACCAATACATATAGAAAAGAAAAAAATCTATTGACTGCATATATAAATGAAAAAATACAAATTTTTTATAAAAATAAACTGCAACGGATCGTTGCTAAACTTTATCCAAATTCATTTGAAATATTAATATGTTCTAGAGTAAAGTACTTTAAAATATAATTTTACTAAAAACTTTATTTAACCTTTTTTGTGGGTCCAAAGGTACTTAATTAGGATATTAAATTTCATCAAAATTGGTTAAGTCATTTTCAAGATATTTAGAAAAAACTAAAAAAGTACTGAAATAAAGTACTAATGTTTGTGGACCGATATGTACGAAAAACTAATCAGCGCTTCATTTTGTTAAAATACTGGTAGGTTTTCAATTTCAATTCATTCGGTGCAACGGTGTGGAAAAATTCGTGGACGAAATAAACGATAACACACATACATCCATCCATCCGCACGCACTAAATGAAAAAATGGCACTTTTTGGCCTCTCGGCGAGATCCCAGGTAATTTTTGGCAAAACCGTCACGTGCTAAAATTCAATCTCATTGAATACTTCAATTTGTGACCTTAATTGAGTCCATGGGTTCCGTAGTCTTTACCTGAGGACCCTTTGAAGTCGCGCTTGCCGCGAGAGCGATTCCAATACTTTCTCCCATGCTTTGCATTGGATAAAGTAAAAACAATCCAAAACACGTTTATTCAAAGTCAAACGTTTCTGGAGAATTTATCTCTTTTTCAAAAAAAGAAAAAAAAGTTGTTTTCTCTAATTTAGAAACCAACACTAAGATATTAAATACTTTTATAAATAGACAATTGTACAGATTGTCCTGGTGACCAGATTACCCCTAAATAAAAATATAAATATTTATGAAAATTTATTTTTCTCTATTTGATATATATGTGTGTATGTTTATTTGCATCAAGCAGAGGACAACCTCTTTGTTTCTCGTTATGAATAATTTTTTACAATAGATCATTTCTACTCATAAATAGATAACCCATAATTTTGTTAAGGGAGAATGGTGTAGGTTCTTGGTGAAACATATTAAATAAAGTAAAGAAAATTTTTTGAAAAATGTTTTTTTGGAACATTTTCAAAAAAAATTTTAAATGTCCAAATACTAGGTAGGTTTCACATAACACGAAATATATAATGAGTCGTGCTAAACAAGCATCCGATCTTTTATTTATATGAAATCTACCTAGTATTTGATATTTAAAATTTTTTTTAAAAAAGTTCCAAAAATCATTTTTCAAAAAATTTTCTTTACTTATATAACCCATAATTCCTGAATTTCGGAAGAAAGAGAGGACACTCTTTGGATAAAAATGTTTTGAGTTTTTTTTTTATTATTTATTATTTATAAGAGAAAAAAAAGCTTGTAAAAAAGAAACCAATTCTCATTTAATAAATTAATGATATTGAACTTGGCGGCACATTAGATCTCACTACTTTTTTTGGCAAACGGATTTTATTAATCGAACTTGGCCTTTTTTTACACAAATGTTTTTGTTGAGATTATTTATAAGAGAAAAAAAAGCTTGTAAAAAAGAAACCAATGCTAAAGGAAAATTGGTAAAATTTGTAAAAAAAATTTGGTGATTTCAAAGGGGGCGAAGAAGAGATCTCTTACCACCTGAGTCACATGGAGTGTCGCGATTAAGGGTGGCGAGGAGAAACGCCGTGGCCGCCGCAGTAAAGGCGATAATCGCCAAGATGAGAGCCGCAAACAAGGCGGCTCGACGCCTCTTGCGGGCCGAAGAACCAGCAGAGATGCTCGCCTTCGGCCCGGCACGCTCTTCCTCATCAGCAAGGGGGTTCTCCATGATGCGCACCACCTCCGAGGGTCCGCCATCCAGTCGCAGAAAGCCGTTGTTGCTTTTGTTGTTCTCGACGGCCATCGTGCACAACATGGACCAGGGGCACACTCATGCACGCACTCACGGCGGGACACCACTAGGCACTCAGCCGCCCGGAGGCATCCTGAAGACGCTGTGGCTGCAAGCACACTGCCGCCCGCCGCCGAGGAGGCGGCCGCCCCAGCGCCGCCCCCGACCCCGCCACTCCGCCGGCCACCACCACCACCCCCACCACCACCGACTCCACCGCCAACCCTGTCCAAATCCAACCCCAATCAAAACATCATCGCCACGATAATTACATCTATTTTCCATCTAGGATTGCCGCATCTAATTCATCACCCTCCGCAAATACCATCAGATTTCGATCACCACCTTCGGGGGAGAGAAAATCAAACAGAATTAGACACTTCACTTGGAGCTATTAAATGTAAAATTAATCAAAGGCTGCAAATTCAGAAGTGCATATGCCAATATAGGCAAAAATATTGGCATTAATCAATTACATACATAGGAATTATTTAACGGATTATAGTGGTGTTTCACAAAGTGGAAATAAAATTAAAAAATCTTTTAAATTATTTTATTCCTGATGAAGGGTTCATAGCCCGAAATATGTATAGAGATAAATAAAAAAAAAATCTCAGATTTTTTAATTTTTTTAATTTTATTTCCACTTTGTGAAACACCACTATAATCCGCTAAATAATTCCTGTGTTTAATATGTTTCACTATAAACCAACACCGCTTTCCCTAAACTTTAATTACATACATTTAAAATTATATGAAATTGAAAGTTTCTTTTTGCCGAGAGTAGCAGAATTTATATATATTGAAGAAGACAAATTTATATATATTGAAGGAGACAATAACTCGTTATAAATAAATTAAAAATTTATAATTCCAGCAGAAGACACTCTTTTAATAATAATTAAATCATAAGTTTCCTATATTTGAATCAATCCCGAATCAAATGAAGGTGATTTTTGTCAGATATTAAGTGAAAATAATATCCGAATTTATATATTTCTGTGTTGAAATAATGAATTCAAATAATTTTCTAATTAATATATTAAAGAATAATTAACATATTAAAGAGAATTGTTTTTGAACGCGTTTTTTAACAAGATATATATATCGGGAGACTACTGCTGGTTGAGCCTATTGGAGTCATCTATTTTCCAACTAGGGTTGCCGCATCTAATTCATCACCCTACGCAAATACCATCAGATTTCGATCACCACCTTCGGGGAGAGAAAATCAAACAGAATTAGACACTTCACTTGGAGCTATTAAATGTAAAATTAATCAAAGGCTGCAAATTCAGAAGTGGATATGTCAATATAGGCAAAAATATTGGCGTTAATCAATTACATGCATTTAAAATTATATGAAATTCAAAGTTTCTTTTTGCCGAGAGTAGCAGAATTTATATATATTGAAGTAGACAATAACTCGTTATAAATAAATTAAAAATTTATAATTTCAGCAGAAGACACTCATTTATTGTCAAAAAAAATATTATATGTTATTGAGGGGTGAACCGCCACCTATTATCGTCTACACCTACTTCCACTTCCATGAAAGTTTCTTTTTGCCGAGATTAGCAGAATTTATAAATATTGAAGGAGACAATAACTCGTTATAAATAAATTAAAAATTTATAATTCCAGCAGAAGACACTCATTTATTGTCAAAAAAATTATATGTTATTGAGGGGTGAACCGCGACCTATTATCGTCTACACCTACTTCCACTTCCATGAAAGTTTCTTTTTGCCGAGAGTAGCAGAATTTATATACATTGAAGGAGGCAAATTTATATATATTGATGGAGACAATAACTCATTATAAATCAATTAAAAATCCATAATTCCAGAAATTATTGTCTCCTTCAAAAAAATTATATGTTATCGAGGGGTCAAGCATGACCAATGAAAGTTCCATGAAAGTTTCTTTTTGCCGAGAGTAGCAGAATTTATATATATATATTGAAGGAGACAATAACTCGTTATAAATAAATTAAAAATTTATAATTCCAGCAGAAGACACTCTTTTATTGTCTCTCAAGAAATTATATGTTATCGAGGCGTGAACCGCGACCTATTATCTTGTACACCTACTTGCACCTCATTTCCAAGTAGAAGACAATAGATGAAGGGGCATTATCTAATGATTTCAAAAATAATTTCACATAATTCCAAAGACGTGTACACCTAATTCCAATCTCGGTTCACCCTCGTATGTTATATACTAATTACAATTATGGTTGGAAAAATTTAGTTTTCCGAGAGTAGCAAAGTGGGTGATTCATAAGTAAAAATTAATGAGGTTGTCCTCTGCTTGATGTAAATAAACATATACATGGGCGTTCGCAGGGAGGGACAAGAAGTGTGTACATTATGTGCTATATAATTTTGGAGTCTATAACTTACTAACACTAAGGTATAGCGGTATTTTATCTATCTGTAAGTTGAAAATTATAATAGCTAAAAAACTGTAAAAATTCGGAACGATAGCTACTATTATAAAGATAAAGTCTACAGAGTTTCAAATTTTTTGAATGGAATAAAAAATTGATATTTCAATGCCAAAAACCCCATGTTATTTAGATGGGAAACTTGCATCGCTGTGGGGCATAGGTTAAAATTGAGATAGAGATTTGAAACTTGAGGAATATTTTTTTTTTCGAACCATATGAGCCTCTGCCAACGTAAAAATTCGAAAATACCCAACATAAGGACCACCCTAGTAGGTACAAAATGCACATGCCATTCACCCCATTAAGCTATGTTTAATGTACCGTATATGTTTTTGTATTTAAGCACTAATGTATTAGTGTATTCAACTTGTGAAAAAATACTCAAAAAAATAATTATTTAATAATGAAAGATTCTAAATTTAAGGTCAAAATTCCAAAGATTTTAGTAGATATAATTTTGTATTGCTTATCAGAGGGAGTGCATCCCTCAGGAGTTGAACCTAAGAACTCAACATGCTTTCCGGGCAGTTGATCTAAATCTTGAGATTAAAAACTGCCCAGAAAGCATGTTGTTTCTCAGGTTCAACCATCCTCTGATAAACAATATAAAATTATTTCTACTAAAAAATCTTTGAAATTTTGACCTTAAATTTAGAATTTTTTTAATAATAAATTTTGGTTTCAGCCATCTAGTTGATTTTTGAAAAAATTTACCATCTAATTTACAAAAAATAGATACTTAATTCTTTCGATTTATTAATTATTTAAATAAAAATTTATTGATGTAATTATTTGTCTACAAGCATTGCACCCTCTGAAGATTTTTCTCCGGACGTCTCTGAACAGACATAGGTATATAGTAAGGAGGTCTTTAATTAGATAAGGAAAAGGAAAAAAATATTATATTTTTTAGAGGATACTCGCCAATTTTGTTCGTATATATGCCCTATTTGATTTCTCGAAATTTTTAATTTATCGGATCACGGGAATAGCTTTTTTTTTAATCAAAAAAATTCAATTTATTTTTTAATTTTTTATTAATATTATTAAGCTATATATATGAGAGAAATATTTTCAAATTAAAAATATATAAATAAATTCAATAAATTTAAATGAAATTTTAATTTAGATCTAAGGAATACTTCAGGAAATACGAAAGAATTCCAAAACAGCCAAAACAAGACAAACATGAGAATGCAAGGCACTTGAGAAATCCTTATTGAATATCAAGCTCTTTTTGCCTACTGAAAACTTATGAAACACCTAAAGGAAGTCCCCAGGGGCTCCCCGCTCCTCCCCAAAATTTATGTGTAAGAGCTTGAAGCAAAATAGAAAGCAATAAATCAAAAGATATTAAATTAAGACCACCATTATTTATATACCTATAAAAAGACACTGAATACCAAGATAGAATTTTCGGTCTTAGAACTACCTGGTAGGAACAAATAGCCCGCAACTTAATAAAAAAAAGATAAATATGCTAAGGACCATGGCTTACAATGTGTGATTAAATTTGTAAATTTAAAAACTTAAACGTTTCCAAGTCTCCAACGTCTTAACCCCTTAGAGATATGCAACTAGGCATACGCGATTTAGAATACTGACTAACAATATAACAGAGTGATCCTTTCCGAATAAAATAAATATTTCTTAAAAGTAATAGACACATTTAAATATTAATCGTTCATTCATTGCTCATAATATAAATAAACGTGTCCCAAGTTATCCTATAAAAAAAGATTAAATAATTATAAAAAAAAATAAAAACCGACTTCAAAAAAATTAAATTCAATAAATATAAAATAATAGGAACTCAAAATTCAAATAAAATACACTAAAGGGTATAAAATAATTATCTAATTTAGTTACAACTAAACGACGAAATATTTACATGAAATCACTTTTTGAAGTCGGTGTCAAAAATATACATTTTATGAATCGAACTCGACGGATCTTAGTATGTTTGGCGGGTACGCTCTCTTATATAGTTTGTTTAGAACCGACTTCAAAAAGTAATTTCATGTTAATATTTCGTCGTTTAGTTGTAACTAAATTAGATAATTATTTTATACCTTTTAGTGAATTTTATTTTATTTTTGAGTTCTTATTATTTTATATTTATTGCATTTAATTTTTTTGAAGTCGGTTTTATTTTTTATAAAAATTATTTTTATTTGTCTATTTTTAGTGATGTTATTAATAGTGACTTAATATAATACCTTGCATGCATCTCGTAACAGAAAGCGTCGGGCGAATGAATAATAAAATTCAATTCATAAATATAGAAATTCTCTCGAAACGTTTGCGGGTTTGAAATGAACGTTTTAAGATTGTTTTTTTTTATAAAAGATTTTATTTATTATAATTTCGATTATTTGCTTATAAGAATTGGAGATTTACGTTAATTCGTCATTGGTCATATCATCAGAACTTGACCAAATTAATATGGGACCACCCCTAAGGTACCTCCTTTCCAATAAAAGAAGAATCATTGAAATCGGTCCATAAACAAAGAAGTTATACCTGAACATACATATCAAAAAAGGTACAATACCAATGAAAAAAAAACAGGACCAATCGGGAAGTAGACTGAACTCAATGCAAAAAAAATCATCAAAATTGGTTCACAATTGGCGAAGATATCAGGTAACATAGACACACAAAAAAAATCAGTCGAAATGATAACCTCCTCCATTTTTGAAGTCGGTTAAAAAATACATGTCAGACACACGCTGTTTATACTTTTACTTATATCATTGTATGATATTGGCACTTATTATCTGAAATATTCAAAAAATAAGTAAATATTTGACAGATTTCTTTATGGGAGATAAAAATGAAAAATTTAAAGACCCTATCGAGCTTTGTGCAAATATTTGTGGTTTGTCTATTTGTTTATCAACGATCTAATGTTAAATTTGTAAAACAACCAAAATGATGGCGCATTGGATGAAATTTTCAAAAAAAAAAGCGAAGATTAAAATAAAATTTCAAAAAATGAAGGGTACTTTTTTGGACATCATCCTGAAAAGTCACCAAACGCCACTGATATATATATATATATATATATATTATGATAGACATAAGATTTTTACTAAAATTAAAGTGAACAAAGAACAAGGGATTCTTCACTCGAATAAAAATCTCGAGATCTGTTTTTAGGGTTTCGTTCAATTATTATTATAAAATTGGAACCATCTTAGTTTTGATACAATCCCTGTCTGTCTGTAAATTTGTAATATCATTGTAGCACGTAAACAAACTAAGATACAAACTTGAAATTTACAAGTTACCTATATATTAATTTTCCTCCAAATAAAAAATTTTAATCGAATGATTATTTTGAGGAGAGGCGAATTTTTTGTGGGGTTTAAAAAAAAATATCTTTCATCATGGATTGTGAGGTGTCTCTGCAAAGATCTCTTTAAGAAAACAAAGACCATTGGTTTATCCAAATTGACCCAAAACTTTGCTACATATATTGTCTTGAGTCGAGAGCTAATTTAAGTATTAAATTTCAATCTCTAATGTTTTTGTACCATCGTGTTTACAGATAGTCCAAAATGGCATTTAGTTTTTTTTGCCAATGAATACATAAAGCGCAAAAAGTATAACAGGGTTTGTATGAAAAATAGGCCTAACGTCAATTCAAAAATTTTTAATGTCCTTTATTTTTTGAAGTAATGCATTTCTTAATTTTTTAAATATTTTTATAAGTAAGTTTTTTCAGTTGAAATATTATTTTCTATATATTTCTCTACGTAGTATAAGAGTTTTAATGATTTCAAACGCAAGATTTTGAAAAAAAAAATAGTTTTTATTTTTTTTCATAATGTTCCGCCATTTCAAAAAAAATAAAAAAATTATTGAGTATAAAGAAGTATAGAAGACATTTTCTGACAAAGTTTGGCGGTGGACGCTTTTAAATAACATGGTGAAAAAAATTATTATAGTTTTATTTCTGTTCTTAAAAATCGGCTTTCCACCTGAGATTCATTGTGAATGTGTTTTTTCAACCCTTTTACTCCTAAGAATTGGAAAAAAAATCACCATTCATTAATTTTGAATTTTACTATTAAAAAAATATAAAATCGAAAAAAGAGGTTTTTGGAAAATCTCGAAAATCGTTTGGGATAAAGAACTAAAAATTTATCTGAATTATTTTTATTTAATGTCAAATTGATCCCCCAAGTGCAAATCAAATAAGCCCCGTCGGCAGATTTCCCATACAAACCCGGCTATACTCTTTGTAATAAAAATGGAAACTCTAACTAAAAAAGTTATCTTCATTAAACTAAAATTTATGTTAAAATAAAAATAATTTTGAAATTTCAAGAGAATTCTAGAGAAAGGAACTGCAAATACTTATTATTAAATGAGTCTTCTGGTTGTAAAATAAAGCCGAATCTACTCTTATCACCAATTAATTTTCGACTAACTGGATGTATTTTGCATGATTGCAAGACTTCAGATCTTCTGTGGTGAAAGAAATGCCGAGAGAAAATCCTTATCCGTCGTGTCGTACGCCTCATCAATTCAGGAATGGTTCTCAATTTGAGAGAAGGAAATTTCCATCGGGCTAATTAGTTAAATTTCAAAGGGTCTTAGCTCTCAAGCCCATTTCATTTCAAATATCATTACAAGAATAATTATTTGCAGAAAAAGGTGAGGAAAAATAACGATTTGGGGCATGAAGCATGACATAGGATTAATAATTTAAAAACAGATATAATGTAACCAGCTGCGAAGCCCGCCTTCAGCGGCATCTTGCTGGCCTGGGGGCGTGCCCCTGAACTCCGTAGTGGGTTTTCAAATAATTATTTAAATTTCCTAATTTTTAAATTGAAAGTTTTTTGCTGAAAGTAGCAGAATTTTTATAAATTGAAGGAGACAATAAAAAAGTGTGTCTTCTGCTGGAATTATACATTTTTAATTTATTTCTAACGAGACTATAGTTTCCCTCTTCATCACTCTATTACAATTGATTACACATTAATTAATAGAGTGATGAAGAGGACAAAGCTCTCGAAACTATAGTCTCCTTAGAAATAAATTAAAAATTTATAATTCCTGCAAAAGACACATTCTTTTATTGTCTCCTTCAATTTCCTAATTTTAGTAAATTTGATTTGTCATGAACTATTAGTGAGGGTTGTCATTAGATGTTAGAGAGTGAATTTGCATAGAATTATTTATTCTATATCTTGATGAATAAATATCAACCCTATTCTAATTTTAACAAATTGTAATTGGTAGATAAATAATTTTCAAAAATTAGTTTCCCACTTACTAAATTGTGAATTGAAATAAAATTTTAAACATAGATTTTTACTTAATTACTTTCCATTTTGAAAAATTAAATAGCTTATAAAATCACCAGTCAACACTGAGGCTTTCTTTTTGTAAAAAGCTCCATATAATAAACTTCACTTAGAACCGACACCTAAATCCTTAAAAATTATTAATAAACTTCAAACTTGACCAGAAACTGCGTATCAGAATAAAATATATTTTTTATTTAAATTTTAGATAAAATTAGAATTTCAATAAAAAACTTTAGAACGAGAACTAATAAATAATCAAATTGAAATGCTGTTGAATTAAAAATGCAATACATTATTTAAGCCTACAATTTGTCATACAACTTTAAATAAAGTAAAAACTAGCAAGCTATTTCTTGTATTTCGTTATATTCTTTAAATATCCCTGAACAAATAAATTATCCAAGCAAGAGAAGAAGTATTAGGCTGTTTTAAAAAGTTTTAAAACTGGAGAAAAAAATAACATAATTATCATTTATCTTCGAGGAAAACTTCTCTAGATTTTTTTAACTTGAGTTTGACTTATAAAACAAGGATTTGCATAAAATTGTAAAAATTAAATTAATTTTTAGAAGAAAAAAAAATGATTCGGCCATTATATTTATTAAAAAAATATAATAGAGTTATTAAAGAAGAAATAGAATAAAAAAGGCATAAATGTCGTTGAAGGAGACAATAAACGAGTGTGTCTTCTGCTGGAATTATAAATTTTATTTATAACGAGACTATAGATTCGAGGACTTTGGCTTTGAATCTCATTAATACATTAATTCCTGTGAATCAATTGCAATAGACTGATGAAGAGGGCAAAGCCCTCGAAACTATAGTCTCGTTATAAATAAAATTTATAATTCCAGCAGAAGACACACTCTTTTATTGTCTCCTTCAATATATACAAATATCCTCGGAACAAAAACTTTCAATTTAATAAATGTCGTTCTTAAAACGGTAGCCTGTTTTTCTACATTTAAGTAAATGATGATGAAATATATAACACTAATTTAATTAATGAAAATATTAATTAATTCAAAACATTTTACGTTTTCTAATTTTCAAAAAAATGTATTTTAGTAATACTATGAAAGATGTAATAATCATCGTATAACGCCAAGATTCTATAGAAATGCCGTGCAATATAAATCGTGTTATGTGGAATCAGATTTTATAAATAATCCAGACCGGAGAGTGTGAGCTGAGCTCGCATACAAAGGGGATCTAATATAATTTATATATATATATATATATTCAAATTATGTGAAAATCAACGGGACAACCCGAAAACTTGTTCGTATGAATAAATAAACTGACTCGTTCTGATGTGGCCATCCACTTGACTTTACCATACAACCTGGCCCTTCACTTAAATTTAATATTTAATAAAATTATTTATAATCATGTTGAGGGGGGTTTAGTTTTTGTATTTTTAGTCTTCTGGGGTCCACTGATTATGTATACAAAATTTGGTTGAGTTTGCTCAAATGGCCTAGATTTTTCATTTTTAACCCCCCTCCACCCCCTTAATTTTGGATCGATATGCACCAAAATCGAATCAGCTCTTAATCTCAATGCACCAAATCTACGTGTGAAATTTAGTTTTGATATTCAAACTAGTTTTTGAGCTAGCTCGTCCACAAAAATTTGGTAACGTTCAGACTAACAGACAGACTAACAGACATTTGGACAAAATAATTATTATCTCAAAAAATATTATTTTTCCGATGTTCATTCATTAGGCCTTTTTTGTAGACTGAAATGGTATGGTTTCGTTCAATTTTTTTAATCAAAATAGTTTCAGCTAGATATTTTGAAAAAACCACTTTTTCCATGCATGATTACAATACTTGACCATACCCTGTATGGTAAAGTAAAAAAGAGGATTCGGCCATTATATTAAAAAAATATAAGAGAGCTTATTAAAGAAGAAATAAAATAAAAGAGGCCTAAATGTCGTTCTTAAAACGGTATCCTGTTTTTTTACATTCTAATTTAATTTATATATATGTTCATTGATGTTTCCGCGTATGAGCTCTATGACATTAGAATTTTTCGGGTTTCTCCGCGTGGGAGAAAAACTCTCAAACCCACACGGAGAAACCCGAAAAATCTCTAATGACATATATATATATATACCAATAATAAGAGTGGTTTTAGCGTATATGGGGAATTTCGAATTATGCAAAAATCAACGGGACAACCCGGAAACTTGTTCGTATGGTTAAAAAACTAATAAGTATAAACTTTGAGCAATATCGAACAACGCGTAACCGAGCCCTAGCCCTCTAAAATTTGAAAAAGTAGGTTTTTTTCATTTTGATCCACCCTAATATTAAACGGTCCCAAATGGCCAAATTATATATTATATCGATAGAGAACTTTAATACGAATCCAAAACATGTTTATTTAATGAAATTGGACTAAAATTCACGGAGTATTTATTTATTATTAACCGTTGAAGGGTATCGCAAGAAATATTCGAATTTTATTAAATCTAGATAATATACAAAATTTTGAAATATTCAAATGTGATATAACTAAAAATTCATAACTCCGTCAATTTTAGTCCGATTTCAATAAATAAACATGTTTTGAATTCGTATTCACGTCGTCTAATATCCTTTACTATTAGGGTGCATCGAAATAGGGAATAAACCGAATTTTCCAAAATTTAGAGGGATAGGGCTCGGTTACGCGATATTCGATATGGCTCAAAATCTACAGTTATTAGTTTTTCATCTATACGAATAAGTTTCCGGGTTGTCCCGTTGATTTCCACATACTTCGAAAATAAGAACCACTCAATATATATATATATATATATATATATATATAAATTATAATTGATGATGATTAGCAGATTATTTTTAAACCAAGTTTAAAGTTTTAGCTGAGTGTTTAATTTCAAAGTTTAAGGGTAAAATAAGGAAGGATAATTAAGAATGGTTCTAAGTAAAGTCTTGTGTTCTGTCACAAAATGAAGGACTTACCATAAGCTGGGGAATTATGCAGCATCTACAGTATAATTCAGGCTCATTGGATTATTAAATTAACCAAATTATTCAACTAGATAAGTGGTTCGAATTCCAGGAGTTCCTTTTTCTAGCCTAGTAATTAGCTATGCAAGAACTAGCAACATGTTACTTTACTTCAGTGAATATTATTCTCAGTTAGTATTATAGAAAATTTTCAGTGAATGACGCACCCAAAGTACTTCATTTAAATTTCATTTGACTCCTGACTTACATAAAGAGCCTTTTAGCCACAACTAATATACTATTTATGAATTAGTATTCCTTTTTATGCTTCACCCTCTTGCCTAGCCGTATCTTTCTTTCACTTTTTCTCTCTTTAACTAGAAGATGTTTATTTATGTTTTGTTTTTAAAGCAAAATCATCTCAAAAACGATGCAGGTAGAATATAGTTTTACTTTTAGAATTCTCCAAATACTAACTTTCAAACGATTTCTCTTTCTACATCATACTTAACAAATATTTTGTAAATAAATGATAAAAATAAATCTAAAATATATCTGATCATCTCCTGACTTTCTTTTTTATAATCAATATTTTAATTTCTTTCAAAGAGGAAATAAAAATTAAATATTATAAAAGTAAAAAGTGAATTACTTTTTCAAAAATTTTAATAATTTGCTTAAGCTAGAACGCCTAAACTGTGCAGAAAGGGTTAGATTATTAATAAAAACTTGGAACAATAAGTCTTCTAGTGCTATCCTCGTAACGTAATGTTTTAATTTTTTGCTAATTTTCTACACTTTTATTAGAAAATTCAAAAGCTAGAAATCCGAAGATATGATCAAATTTTTGTTTTAAAAATATGAAGATTTTGGGTAACTTTCTAAGACCCTCTTTCTGAGTTATCATATGCCTGAGAGATAGGCAGAAAAAAAATCATGAATGAAAATGATTATTCTTCACGATTTGGAGATTTTTAAACACGAATAAACAAAAATAAGCCAAACAATTCCGAGAGTTCAGTACCTTATATCCTTATATGTTATATCTAGGCCTCGGATTTTGCCCTATTTGACTTTTTTAATTATGGCCTAACATTTAGGCCAATATGATATTTATGCGTTTCATGAAATTCTGAATACAATGTTAGTACCTATGATGCCTATTTTGCCCTATTTTGGGTGTTAGTGCTTATTACATACTATATATAAATGCCTTTTTAGTGGCTATTTTAACTAAAATTGGAAATTTCCATTTTTTAATATCTATTGCTACATATTTTCTATTTTTTTTTTTTTTTTTTTTTGAATTATTAAGAAAATATTTCCAAAAAATTATTTATCGAGCCGCTAGGCGGCGGCAGGGCTTTACTAGGACACCCAAAAATTGAAAAATGGCCATATTTAATAGTTTGTTCCGAACTTGAAGCAACCAATAGTTCATCAATTGATAGAGCAGTTCGAAAAGTATTACGTAAGTTTCAATTTCCTTGTCTCCTAAAAATATTATATATTGTCCTTTTTTAAATTGAAATTTGCATTATACTTGTACACTGTATAAGTATCCTGGGGCCTGCCAAAAATAATGATGAAAATTTTTTGGTATTACTGACAGACCGCTCACTCAATATTTTACTTTCCTTTTCAAGTGACTCTTTGTTTTTAAAATGCCTTTTGAAGTGCCTATTTTAGTTATTTTTAGTAAAGATAAGAGTAAATAAATATTTTATTTAATATGGATTTACTATGAGTTAAGGATACTAGTAAATCCATATTAAATAAAATATTTATTTACTCTTATCTTTATTAAAGATGTTTCACCTTGCACCAACACCACAATCTCTACTGATTGTTATTTTTAGTGCTTAGTTGTCTGCCTATTTTAAAGATTTTTAGTTCCTACAAATCCGAGCTCTAGTTATATCTTAATTTGAAATATCAAATTCGTTCTTATTTGAATGCTTTACTTGCCAAATCGATTAGCTCCACTTTCTGAATTTTATTAAATTTAATGTCAAAGCACTTGATTTTTTCTCCTAAATGAATATATTCAAAACAAATTTCTCTTATAATAAGTATTAACACCACTAAAGGACAAAAATTTTTTGGCCATTGAATAATAAATAATGTAAAAATGTACATTATTTCATCGCATAACCACTTTTTGTTTCATCGAGAAATTTTTTCAAAATTTTATAATCCACTTTTGAACGCCGACAGGTACAAAAATCATCTAAACATTGCTAATTCCTCACATCATTATTTTAAAGTGAATTGAATTTAAAAAAAAACCATAATTAACCTACTTTACTGAGATAACTCATAAGTTATTTATTTCCGAAAAATCTCAACAACGGCTAAAACTATTTCGAAATAAAATGTTTAGCGAATCCACTGTGTATCAGTCTACAATAAAATCATATATAGTGAACATCAAAAAAATTATATTTTAAGAGATATTAATCATATTGTCAAAATATCTTTTAGTAAGATAGTGTGTGTATGGTACCAAATTTTGTACAAGCTCTAGTTCAAAATCAATGAAGTTATCAAAACGAAAATTTATATTTATATATTCTATATTAGATTAAGAGTTGATTAGATTTTAGTTGAAATCGAATCAAAAACTAGGGGGGGGGGTTTAGAAATTTGAACCTTTTATCCGATTTGGGCCAAATTTTGTACAATGAAACTTTAGGACCCTATGAAACTCTTGACAAATAATAAATTTGATTTTTTTTTTAATTTTAATATACGAGAGGGGCAGGCTTATGATAAAGTCATAAGAAGGCCAAATCATTTTTCGGATAGTTAAGAAAAACAATTATACCTTCCAAAATATTTGAGATAACATTATTCTTATTTGTCGTTCTTAAAGAGATAATAAACGATTTTGTCAAATTTTTTTCCAATCTAAATCCATTTAAAAATGTCCAGAATCCCACATTCATTTTAATGAGAATTGACTTTTAAAAAGCTCGAATTCTTTTTTGGTCAGATACATAGGTACAAAAGACTCAATCTTTGAAATATTTGAGGAGGGATGAAAAAGACCAATCGATTTGATTGGGGAATAATGGAATTTAAATAATTATCGGAAAAGAGGTTTTTTTATCTAATTAGATTTTTCCTCTTACTAAAAACAAGGACTAAAGATGATCAAGGACAATCGATGGTGGAGAAGTTATCTCCGGAATCGAAGCAAAAGATACAATGTATACATTAATTAATGTAAAATAATTGGTTTAATAAAATTTATAAAAAAAAAAAAAAAAAAAAAAATCTTTAAAATATTTTATAATTTCAGCCCCATAAAAATACAACCAAAATATTCAACAGATTAGATACTACTATTTTGATACGATTTTAAATTTTAAGGAAAATCTTGTTTACTTTTATTTTATTTATTTTTTACTCTTTCTAGGGAACCCAAATTTTTTTTAAGAGATTAAAACCTGACATGCATAAAACACCGCGATAATTTACTCTCATTAAAAATTTACAAATAACCTCATATTTTGAAAAAATCATTGAATATTTTTAACCGACTTCAAAAAAGGAGGAGGTTATCTATTCGACTAATATTTTTTTTTTTTTTTTTTTGTGCCTATGTTACCTCATATCTCCGCCAATTGTGAACCGATTTTGAAAAAAAAATTTGCATTGGGTTCAATCTACCTTCCGATTGGTCCCATTTTTTTTTCATAGGTATTAGACCTTTTTTGTTAGGTTTGTTTATGCCTAACTTCTTTGTTTATGAACCGATTTCGATGATTCTTTTTTTATTCGAAAGGGGGTATCTTAGGGATGGTGTCATATTAATTTGGTCAAGTTCTGATGATATGATCACTATTAATAACATCACTAAAAAGAGAAAATAAAAATAATTTTTAAGAAAAAATAAAACCGATTTCAAAATATAAAATGCAACAAATAAAATACACTAAAAGATATAAAATAATTATTATCTTATTTATTTACAACTAAACGACGAAATATTAACATGAAATTACTTTTTGATGTCGGTACCAAACAAACTATACCTATAAGCGAGCATACCTTCCAAACGTACTAAGTAACTAACGTACTACTTCTTTTCACGATGGAGGGGCCAACCCAGGCCTTTAGGGGTTGCACCTTTTTGGTATAACTCCTTCTCTCATCATTATCATAAAAAGTAAGATCCGTCGAGTGCGATTCATAAAAGGTATATGTTTGGCACCGACTTCAAAAAGTAATTTCATGTTAATATTTCGTCGTTTAGTTGTAACTAAATAAGATAATAATTATTTTATACCTTTTAGTGTATTTTATTTGTTGCATTTAATTTTTTGAAGTCCGTTTTATTTTTTTCTTAAAAATTATACGAATTTCTGATGCATTTAATATGCATATTTTTAACATTTTTTGTGTTTATAAATCCTAGCTTTAAAAGTCTTCCTTCCACTAGCTTTTGAGATTGTATTTACCGAACATTAAAAATGACAAAAATATTAATAATCCAAATTAATATATGAAAAATTAATGAATTGGAAATTGGGGTCATCTCGAAAACTTTCGATTTGGAAATTTTTATCATTAGGCCTCTCTTGTATCAATAAATAATAATATCTAGCCAATTTCCATTTATAAATAATGAATGATGCAACAGACGCATGCGAAATATGGTAACAACTCAAATTATGATTAATTGAGAATAATAGTGTGGCTATTACATGGCAAAGACCGGTCAGAGCTTAAGAGGAGCGTTAAGGATGATATATTGAAGAGAAAGTAAAAATTCACCTTTTATAGTAAAATCAATTACTGTCAAGAGCCATTTTTTAGAAAGATATATTTCAGTTTCAGGAGGCATCAACTAATTAAATTTTTCATTTAAAAATTAGACTTTTAAAGAAGATGATGGATGCTGTATTAACTCTATATATGTGTATGTATATAGTATATATATTTATATATATATAAACGAGTCTTTTTTAAGGAGAGAAGAAAATTACTTTACCAAATGACTAAGAATAAAAAATATACTAAAAAAATGTGTTTAAAATACATGTTTCTATTTCAAAATGCACTGAAAAGTAGGAATAAAAATTCCTCAGTACTTAATACCGAAAAATTATATGTATATCATTGGAACAAAAATAAAAACGGTGTTAATTTTAAATAAATTGCAAATCGGAAATTGCTTTCTTATTTTTTTATATTTTCATGTGAATATAGAATTTTTTTAGAAAAAATGAAGAAAAAATATTTTCCATTTCTCAGAGAATTTTGAAATAAAAGCATGTTTGTTTTAATATATTTTTCTTTTATGTTTCAGTCCTACAAATTTACAAGACTTATAGGTATATATTATATGAAAGAATATTAGATCTAGAAATGCGCTACTTAAGCTTTTCGCGACCCCATTTTGACTGAGAAATTGTTGGCGACCCCAGTTTAAATAGATATATATTAGAATAAAAAAATATTTTTATTAGTGAGGGGCGACCACAGGGGGTGGTTAAGACGCAAAGTGCGTCTTTCAAATTTCTGGGGTTGGGATGGATGTTGTTCGCGACACCAGTTTAAATAGATATATGGAATAAACAAATAGTTTTATTAGTCAGGGGTGCCCATAGGGGGTTGGGGTTAAGACGCAGAGTGCGTCATTAAAATTTCTCTGGGGGGGGGGTGTAAATTGTTGCAAATTAGCATTGGAATATAAATATTGGAGATATCAATGAGGCTGTCCTCTGCATGATGTAAATAAACATATATTTACTTAAATATGTTGTTGGAGATCGTGGCTTTGATAAATTTGTAGTGGGTTGAAGGAGTTAGTTATTCATCCGAAGCAAGGATGCACCGGGTCCAATAAAATTCCCAGAATAAAGACGAACCCCAACCTCCCCCCACAACCCAGATTATGTATACAAAATTTGGTTAAGTTGGCTCTAAAGGTAAGAATTTTCATTTTTTGATCCCTCCTTTTGGTTGGTAAGTTTTTGCATTTCTAGCTCTCTAGAGGCCCACAGATTATGTATACAAAATTTGGTTGAGTTTGCTCCAAGGGCAAGAATTTACATATTTTTCACCCTCCCCCCTTTTGGGGGTAATTTTTTTAAACAAAAGTTGTCAGAAATCACATCCCCTACAACTTTGCTCATTATAAAATTTGCCGTAGAGTTAATAGTTTAGGAGTTATTTGATAATTTTCATTCGTGCGCCCCCTCAAACCCCCTTTTGGGGTCAAAATATCAAAACGTTATATATGCTAAAAACGTAAGTTAGAAGACATCTGATACAAATATGAAATTTCATAATAATCCCTTCAGCCGTTTTTGACGTGAATCGTGAGCAACTTTTCGCGGAAACCACTGAAACAGACATACATACAGACAGACAGGAATTTTGTTGAGGGTGTTTTCGTTCATAAGTTTGCTTGAAACGTGTGCAACCAAAATTTGGCGTGATTTGGAGCAATGTACAGACAAAACAACTTAATTTTATATATATATATATATAATAGATTATACACATATTAGCATAAGACATCACTCATCTGTGGGTTTGAGCACAACACTAAATATATTAATTTAAATTTCTTATTGTTGACAAAACCAGGAACAATCACATGTACTTATGGTAATATGTGTATGATTCCAAATAAACCAAAGATGGCCCGATAAATTCAGGCTGAAACGACTTTTTATTCTGGGAATTTTTTGGACCCGATGGATCCTTGCTTTGGGTGAATAACTCCTTCAACCCACTACATATACTTATATATAATGAATATAAATATATATTTAAATAATTTATTGTTTGCTGGGTGACCAACTCAGTATTACAACAAAATGAAAAACATCTATTCGGGAGAACCCATGAGAAATAACATAGTATATTTCTAATTAAAAAGACTAATGATGATCAAACCTTATAAACTACAATCCCTAACAAATAAATTATATATGTATATACATATTTATATTTGGTATATACATATTATATATGGTATGTATATATTTATTACCCATCCACTTTATAAATTAGATAACTAATATTAACTAATGATGCTCAATAGAGAATAAAAACTTTGTATAAACACCTGTTTAAGAGACAATAGAAAATTACCTTATCAATTGATTAAGAAAAAAACTTTCAGAATGATTTATTTCATTTTGCGTTTTTTACCTCAATTTATCATTAGGTTTTTTTTTTAATTTAAATTTACTTATTTACATAATTATTTCGAAAAAGTCCTTTAGTGGGAAAAAACAACAACAAACACGGCATTTAATTTAAACTTTTTTGGTTTATTAATCAAGCTGATGTTTGTTCGTTTGATAAAGAAAGCGACCAGGCGGCCGAGAGGATGGAGAAGAATGGTTTTAAATTTTGCAATCGTGTTGAGCAATTAGAAAAAGTGGGTTGTAATTTTCAATCGAGAATATTTAAAAGGTCAATTTGCCAATAGAACGCATCCGGACCACAATCTCAAGAATACGTTAATCACAGGTATGAAAAACAAATAAATAATAATAATTTATATATATATAATGTTGTAATTGAAAAGTTTTTGTTTTGCCGAGAGTAGTTGAGTTGTTGATTCACAAAGGGAAACAAAGAGGTTGTCTTCTGCTTGATGCAAATAAACATACACACATGTATATCGAAATTATATATCTTGGCCCTCATCATCAGTCTTCTTAATTATGAATATTATTTTTCGTGGGATCAGTATGCGTGGATATTGATATTTTTGAAATTTTTTTCCTTCTTTCTTAGCCGGGTAGAATAAAGAAAAAAAATAATTCTACCTGGCTATTCAGCAAAGAAAGAAGGAAAAAAATTTCAAAAAATTTCAATGTTCACGCGATACTGATCCCATGAAAAATAATATTTATAATTAAAAAGACTGATGATGAGGGCCAATCCTTCGAAACTATAGTCTCAAACAAATAAATAATATATATATACAGATATATAATTTCGATATATATGTGTGCTTGTTTATTTGCATCAAGCAGAGGAGAACCTCTTTTGTTTCTCTTTGTATATAATGTTGTAATTTTAAAAACAAAAATTTGCTATAAAATTAGTTAGGTATAATTGATTTTTACTTAACTATATTTAAGGGGCTTTGGGAAATATTATAACCGAAGAAAAAAATAAGCCTCCGAGGTCCGCCGAATGCCTATCTCAAGTTCATATTTGAATAAATATAAATATATTAGTTTAAGTTGAATCATTGTTTTACCTTCCATCCTTGTCACATCGATAAGAAAGTCATTATATTCATTAATTTTCAATCTCCATATGTACTAGAGATTTTTTTTCCCATAGAATAATTATTGAACATCGATTATAATAATATAAATATCTGATATTTTTATTCCAAAAGATATTGCTTATTTGATGGGAAATTGAGAAAAACGTCGTTTCATCAGTTTTTCTAAAGTAGTTTTCTTTTATGTACACTGAAGTGCAAAAAAATCGATCCACCAATAAAAACTTTATTAAATAGTAAATAATTTTTAATTTTTTTACAAGGAACCATCATACATTATTGAAATTATTGCTTATTGCAAGTGTACTTGCCACTTATTGTTGACTTAGCCCTTGATTAATTAGGCACACAATTTGAACTGCTTGAACTTCAGAAATATCCATTTTGTATATTTTATCTTTCTATCAATGATGTTTAATTCAAAATTATTCATTTTATTGATATTTCAAATGGAATTTGATCTTTTATTAAAACTTTATTTAAATTAAAGTGATATTGAGAAAGTAGGATAATTTGTAATTGTATCTTTTAATTTAATTTTAATTATTTTTTTTTATAAAATTCAAAAATTATCAACAATATTTATTGAATATGTTAGTTTAAGAGTTAATGGAACAAATTATATGAATATTTGTAAAAATTTTAAAAATAATTTGCAATTTAATAAAGTTTTTATTAGTGGGTCGATTTTTTTTGCACCATAGGGAAAATAAATTTTTGTGATAGTAATTAAAATTTACAAAAAGCACCGATTAATTTTTAATGATATATTTTGGAATATTTTTCAATGAGAAAAACAAAATTGAATTCAATACTAGGATCGCACAGAATACGGGCTTCTCTGCATCCCGGGCGTAACGAGTAAAGCTTTTTGTTTAATATCTAATATGTATCTATAGCAGTGTTTTTCCCCAAGGGGCCGCGAAGCCTCTATAAGGGGGTCGTAGTAAAAAAAAGAAAAAAAAGTTTAAAAATATATGTGAGGCATTCCACGCCAAATCGGACGATTTGAAAAATGTTAATTTTTGATTTCCTTAATTTTTTGAAATTTTGTAGTACACATCAAAAAACTGTTCCTGGTAAATTTTGAAATTTTTTTCATCGCCTGTTTAAAAGATTAATTAATTGACTTAATTTATTTTTTTCGCTCATAACTTCTTCAAAAATAGTCCAAATTCAAATATTTTTTTTTGAAATGTTTGTTTTTTCACATACTTTTTAGAAAAGAAATATTAAACAATTATTTAAAGTGTTTTTATATGCGATTTTGGAGTTTGAAAATTTTAATCTTGTTTTTGAAACTGTACTTTTCGATTTTTTTGATAATTTTTTATTTTAAACTTCTATTCATTCTACAAATTTTAAGACCAGGATTGATAGTGGTCCTATGATAATTACTACTATATTTTTCGATTTTTGAAAATTTCAAAAAAAAATTATTCGCTATTAATCGTTATTAAAACCACTTTTTGGGAATGAGTTCTCTTTTTTTTAGTTATTTTGAATGAATTTTTATCGTTAACAGGTGTTTAAAATAAATGATTCGTTATTTTAGTGTGTTGAAAGAAAAAAAAAGAAAAAAAAATAGTAATTTTCATAGGACCACTATCAACCCCCTCTTAAAATATGTAGAATGAATTTCTATTTAACAATTATCAAAAAAACGAAGAGTACATACAATTTCAAAAGCAATATTCAAAACTTCGAAAATCGCATATAAAAACACTTTAAATAATTTTTGTATTTTTTAAAAAAAGTATGTAAAAAAAAAACAAAAATTTTGAATTTGGACCATTTTTTGAAGAATTTATGATCGAAAAACCGAAATTCGATATCTTTTTAACCGGCGATCAAAAAAATTTCAAAATTTACAAGGAAGAGTTTTTTGATGGGTACTAAAAAATGTCAAAAAATGAAGGAAATCAAAAATTAAAATTTTTCAAACAATACGATTGGCGTGGAATGCCCCATTTTTATTAAGAAAATTTCTCAGACCCCACATCTCCAATAAAAGACTGAGTCGACGAAAACGAATCGAAGAAAAATAGTTGTTATAGGTACTTAATTGTGTATTTAGCCGATACCTAATAATTATAAAAATTAATAAAAATGTTATACGGATTTAATATTTGTAACATAATAAAATACAGATTACAAACAGCGGGGAGTAGGGGGTCGCGAAATTTTTTTTATACTAAGGGGGTCGCGTCATGAAAAATGTTGAAAAACGGTGATCTATAGTATACGAGTTATAGCAGTTTAAATATTTCTCAATGTAAAAATGCATCAAATAAAATTTTGAGTCTAAAAAAGTCGATCACCTCGATTTCTCTGATAATTTACATTTTAATTTAGAGAACATTCTTATAACTAATTCTGCTATTAAAATTAAAAAATTAATATAGTTTTTCCACAAAGAATTATGAGCATCGACTTGAAAACCCATTCAATCTTTCAAATGATTGATCTGAATATTTAATAAATAATGATGATAACTTTTCTTAAAGTTAATTTGATTTTCTAAATAATATTTTTATATTAACTTTTCTAATCGAATGTCTAGCCAATTGAAGTGATTAATTAAAAATTATTAAAATTTGGTATTAAAAACAGAGCAGCGAGGGCGAAATCAGCATTTATGATATGTAAACCAAATTTATGGACAACATGGAGGGATAATATATAGAACATGATCTAAGAAGAGAGAAAATTGTTATAAGTTTTATATAAAAGTAGTTTAGTTAAGATATATATATATATATATAACCAAGGGGAATGAGTTCATTCGAAATACTCAGAAAACGCTTGTCGAATTCCTAGGAGGATGGTTGAAAACCAAATCCAAGCAGGAAAGATATTGGTATCTTTTTTATTAAAAATACAGTGATAACCTATTTCTATAGTATTTCCACTCAATCAGAAACTCTCAGATTATTATATTCTAACCACAAAAGTCTCAACATCAACAACAATACCACCAGCAACAACATCACCACCAACAACAACGAAATTATTTATTTGATTACTTAGAGATTTACTTATAACTTTACTTACAACAACGACAAAACCAACAACTTCAACGAAAATACCACCAACAACAACGACAATACCATCAACAACAACAAAATTGTTTATAGGTCTACTTGAATTGTCTCAATTGAAAAATCGTTTTCTAAGGTAAGTGTGAGACTATTTAAAAACAAAATGATAGAGATTTTGATAGTAAGTTTAAATAAATAAATAAAATATTATTGTTTAAAAAAGACTATTCGCCTTTTGATTCTTTTGATGAAAAGTAAGCCGATAGGAATTTTTGTGCAGTATTAAATTCATGTCGATGAATTAATTGGTCTCCTCGAACACCAAATGGTTGGTATACGTTGTTAACTTTTAAAAGAATTGAATTATAATTAATCAATGATTTTTATCATATACCAATAACTACTACAAGTCCAAAAAATTTCACCACCAAGAGCGTTAAGATGAAATTTTTACAAAATAATTAGTCACTTATAAGAAATTAATGAATAAAAAGGTCAGTAAATAAAATATTTTGTGGAAACTTAGAGGAGCTGTGTAGTCACCTTCTGCAAGCCAGGGATGACAATCAAGAATCAAGATCATCTAATTTTGCCCGGTTAAATTAAATGTATTAATACTAGTAATAGTATTTTTATAATTAAATTTGTTCTTTAATTGACCTTATTTTTTTTATAATGTAATACTAATGGTTTTTTAAACAAACGTAAATAAACTATGAAGAATTAGGTAATACAGTGAATTCCAATTTATTTTTGTATTTTTACAGTGAATTAATGTGATTTTAACAATATAATATAGTATTTTTTACTATACGCAATCTTGTAAAGTTCCTATCTACTATATTTGTATTGTAAGCATATAGTAAATTTACAATATTTTAACAGTGTAGCTAAGTGTTTCCCAACGTGGCGTCTAAGCCCCAAAGGGGGCAATTTTATCATTAAGGGGGGCTCGTCCAGATAAATATAAAAATCTACATAATTAGTTACCCATATTTGAAAAAATAAATTTTAACGAAATTTGATAATAAGTCTCTTCAGCAATATATAAAATACACTTAAATGTTTGTAGAACCATACAAAATACTAATAAACAAAATTTTGTTTTTTTGTAATTATATAAATAATAATAAAATGTATTTTTAAAATATATAAAATTATTAAGAAATTGACTAAAGAGAATTTTATCAAAGATCTTAAAACAAAAAGTTTTCAATTAAATGCGCGTATGATAAAAAATATGTACTCACTATATTATAAAGAAAATAAATATGTAGTTGGTTGAGAGAGCACCGAAACAGCAACATCAGAACAGCATGAAAGAAAAGAGAAAGATATAAAATAAAAAATGAGATGATTTATATTAAAGATTTATCAAGTATCAAATAAGAATGCCTACCGTAGTATACGGATTCGAGAAAGCCCTGAAGAAGAGAAGCCTCAGCCCCCACAAACCAACCATACCATCTTCATCTAAAATATAAAAAGAAATAAATTAAAAACTATTGCCTTATTCAGAAAAAAATAAACTGGGAATTGACTAAATACTAACCGAAGAGTCCACTTGTTTGCGCCCTGATGGCTTCATGTTCTAACCTACACCCTGAATCTAAAATGGCTCAGATGGCCAACTATAATCTCGTCTTCATTCTTCAAGCTGGTCTTCTTTCTTGAGACGAACGCGAACGCGTAAAACACACGGGTAGGCTCAGTATGGCCTCAGAAATCACGTATTTAAGACCGAAAACGTGAACAATCGGACGAAACGAGAAAACGCGCCCAAATCCGATAGTTTAGTAGAAAGAAGAGGAAAACACATCACTCATACAAGTTACCTAAGATAAGAATCATTTAAAAGATTTCTTATCTACCAAATTCAAATCTCTCCTCCCACCTACATACTCCACCTAATTTCGAAACGAATTAAGAAGAGGAGAGTTTAAATTGGTTAAAATTAGGATGGGAAACCTACTAGTACATCATAGTATATCCGATCATCATTGAAGTACAGCGTAAGATTCAAGGATTAATGTGCCCCTGCTGAAAAAAGAAACCCTATCGAGCGAACATAGCTAGCCCTACGGCACACTTTTCCAAGCGTCTCACCTGTACAGATCAAGAGGCATATGTCCTGTACATTCAGGTTTCCAGGAAAGACTTCAGTAATGGTCTTTCGAAAAATTACACATTCATTCAGATAGAGGATTAAACCGATCTCTCAAGTATTGGTTGCATAGACAGCTGAGCCCTCTCGATGGCTGGAAAGTAAAAATATGCCTACCTATGTCCGGGCACCCCAAAAACCCGGCACATTCGCGTACCTATGGGGTTCTAAGACAACACCCTATGCCAGACTGAATATCTGAGTAGTTCATTGTCATTGCAACCGATACTTAAGTAAATCGGAAAATCCATAATTAAAAACTAAAAGGCCTAAACCCCACTTATAATTATATCGTTGGCGAAGGCGCAGATATATATTGTTAAAAAATCGCCCCCTAAATTCTAATTCCTCACCTAGAAGGAGATATATTCGCGGATTATCAGTATTATTAACTGAACCTAAATATAAAGGCATATTTGTGGTTGGTTACTCTGTTTAATAAATGTATGTGTCTGTTGTACCTGAAAATAAAACATATAGAGACATTGCACACCAAAGAGAAAGAAAGAAAGATAGAAATAAATCCCTTCCCTAGTAGGTATTAGAGTAGATAATACTTTCTCTATACCTATTGGACACATACATTACTAAACATCGTTAGACCAACCACACACCTTTCTATTCTATTCATTCCTAATTTCTAAACAGTGAAAACCTTTTTGAAGCCTTCTTGATTATCATTTGGATAATCAAGAAGCGATGTCCCTCGGTGGTCGAGTAAGAATGGATGATGGACGGGTTGGTTACCTAAATGAAAAGAGCGACATCCTAACACGATCCGAGAAGACACGAGATCGAGTTTTACTTACAAATTTGCACTAATCTAAACCACCCATCAACATCATCCATTACTCAGCTTTCCACATCCTTCCTTCCATCCTTCCTGTCTTTTAAGGTTGGCCCGCTTGCATGCATGGACTGCATGGGCATGCGATTGGTAATCGAGGTGGTTAGGGGTCACTGAAAATCCTATTCTACTAAATTATTTAATTTGTATTTTACCAAAATAATAATAATAATTCTTTATTTAAATTTTGTAAAAACTTATTTGAAATTTCAAATTTAATTAATACTACTCAATGGAAAAATAAATTTGAATTTAAAATAAAAAACAAAAAAAAATGAATAAATTTCTTTAATTAAAATAAAAAATTAAATGTAATTTATTTTTAAATGAATTTATTGAAATTTTTGAATATTACTATTTTCTAAATACTACATGACGGATTATGATGAAAACCTGTGTCTGAAAGAGAAAAAAAGAAAAACATCCTATATTCTAAGGCATTCTAATGCCCTATAATGAGTTAAGTAGCTAACTACCATATAAGGCACCATTATATATTTATCCAGAAAAAATTTCTAGTAAATTGAAAATTTTGAAATAAGTGTAAGTTCACTAGATCGACCTAAAGAAAACTAATTGAATTGATTCTGCGCCCCGCATTAATGACATACCATTCGTTGCAATATGGGATGATTCAATTTGGAGGTGAGATGCTCGGGCGGGATGATTACAACTTCCAACTATAGACATCAATCGTTCTAAACAGATGAGGCAGATTAGGGACGAAACAGTTCTTCAGAAAGGATCATTATCTAGCCAGACACACGTAGATCTATAAAAACCAAAAGAATATTAATAGTATTTTATTGTAAAACAAAAAATTATTATATTCTATAATACCTAATTAAATCAAAGCAAAAATTAAATTATTAAAAATAAAAATTATTTTTATTTACCATCCGAAATAATTTGCCATACTGTTAAAAAAATTGTAAATTTACTATATGTTTACAATTTTACTTATGGAAAATGGTGTAGGTTTCAAGGTGAAACATGATGTTAATTAATAGAGTAAAAGGGTGTGTAGTTTCACAGTGGAATGAAATAAAACTCAAAGAGGTTTATACAAACTCAATATATCTTTGGATTATTAGTCCATCATCAGGAGTTTACAAGTTAATTTGTAACTTGTGAACTCCTGATGATGGACTATAATCCGAATATATTGAGTTGTATAAGATTTTATTTCATTCACTGTGAAACTACACACCTCTATTAATTAATATGTTTACAACACAAATAGATAGGAAATTTACAAGATTGCATATAGTAAAAATATATATAAATATAAATATTGGAAAAATCTCATTAACTCATTGCAAATATTTAAAAAAAATTGGTAACTTTACTTTTTTCTTGTATTAATTAGATATGTATTATTATTATTATGTTGTAAGAATACAATACTGGTATGTAGTATTACCAAAAACCCGGACCTCCAATTTTTAATTAGTAAAATTATATAAGAAATTTTTAACAGTCCACTTACTAATTTGAAACAAATATAAATTAATCAAATTTTTTATTAACATTAAATAGATACAAATAATTAATCAAAGAGAGTGTCCTTGATAGGAATAAATACATAGAGATCAATCCTCTCTTTCCTGTTATTTTCCTACTGAAACATGATTGAAACATATCATTTAAATTTAATTATCGATACTTCATATTTAGTTGATTTAAATTGAGCTTAAGCTCTAATAATATGTCATGGTATCAAGGAAAAGGGCCATTATCTTCATCTTGTAAAAATCGAGCTAATGGCATCTCCTCTTTCTAGAAACAACTGAATAAATATGGCTTTTTGTCCGGACCAAACATTCCATCCGAATCGAATAGAACAGCATAGCAAATGATTAATAGGAATTAATAAAATGATAGTAAAATATAATCCAATGCAAATGAATATGATAAACGATTACAAATTAATGCAAAATAATATTTAGTCAAATGGTTAGAAAAACTGGAGTAAAATTGGAACTTACATTATTTTGAAGAGATGAGCAGAGACTCGTTTGGTGAAAGAAAGGAATGATTGATATTATTATTCATCACTTTCGACTGAAATAGAATATTAAGAAAATATATTAATATAAGATATAAAATAAGAAAATCTACTAATAGGCTTAAGTTTAGAAATCACACATATACCTACACTCAAATTAAGAGGTTAGAGGATCAATTTCGAATGCCCATCTTTCTATGTGATTAATTTTATAAAATCTCAATTCAAATGATTCAATTACTAGAATCATTCAAAAATATTACTTTTTCAAAGAATGAATATCAAAAACTTGATTGAAAAATTAATAAAAAATGTATTGAAATCGAGGATAGAATAATGGCGTCGGCTTGGAGTATCAAATAATAATCAGAACTTATTATTAAATTCAAATTGTAATAATCAAATAGCGTGAAGTTCATGTGTACGAGATCCTGCCTAGTCAAAGAACACAACATCCCTGAATCATCTCATGTTGCTTACAATCAAAAAGAAGCCATTGTTCCAATAATGGAAAAATTCAAATTTAAAATTTCAAGTTTCAATTATAGGGGGTCGCATAGGCTAGGCGGTAGCGTGTCATCCAGCTAACCAAGTGGACTCGGGTTCGAATCCGGCTAAAATTTGACCCCCGGGGTAGGGACAAATTTAAATAAAATAAATAGTATCGTAAATGGCTTATGGCTAGAAAGGCCCAAAAGCCAAAAAAAAAAAAGTTTCAATTATAGGTCAAAATGAAAACTTTTTCAGACTCGGTACGCTCTCCTATTAAAGTCGCTCTAATAATGGAGTAGGTGAAATAGATGGTTTGAGAATCCCATTGAAAAAACTTTTTTTTTCAAATTTTTTACAAAATAAACTGATGTGGCCATCCATATGACTTTACGATATACCTGACTCCTCTATTATATTTAATAAAATAATTTATAATTATTTACCAAAGAACCCCCCCCCTCTTAATTTTGAACCCTTGAGTAATTAATAATATCTCCTTTTAATTATGAAACTATTTTGTTAGAAGTATCACCTTTCTTCGATTTTTCTTTGGAAATATTTTTAGCCCCCCCCCCCCCCCCCCCCCACTCCCTCTTTTGGGTGACTCTCAATTTCACATAATGACTCTTTTCCTTAAGGTCTTATAGGGTGCATGTGCGAAATTTCGTCTTCCATTAAAGGGTTCAAGACTTATATTGATAGTTCTATTTTTTTGAACCCTCCACTTTTGCCCCCACCCCAAAAAATAACTTTTTTTATTATAGGTTCATTTTATGGTATATTTGATTTTTCTTGTTTTGTTTTGTTTTTTTAGTTTAAAAGTTTCATAATTTTAAATTTTTGAACCTCTCTTAATTTTTGGCTGGATTTCATCCAAAATCTAATCAGCTCTTAATCTCAATGTACCAAAACTACATGGGACATTTTGTTTTAATATTCACACTAGAGTATCTTTTATGATATTTTATTTTTAAATATTTATTTATGGTAAATAAATAATTTTATTAAATTATATTAATAAGAATTCGCAGAAAAAAGTTCTCGCTCTAGTAATAGAGTAGGTGAAATAGAGCGGCAATGGTTTGAGAATCCCATTGAAAAAACTTTTTTTCAAATTTTTTACAAAATAAACTGATGTGGCCATCCACATGACTTTACTAACACCTGGCTCCCCTATTATTTATTTATTTATTTATTTATTTAACAAAGTATACAAACATAGGACCTTAGGTCCCACCTAGTGTTTATACATAATTTAGCAACAATATTTTACAAATTTGGCAAAAGAGTTCACCAATACACAAATTTTATGGGGAAGAAGAGAGAAAAAAAAAGTAGAGAAAGATTAGAAGACATAAAGGAAATAAGAGTAAGGAGTATCAGTTATTGGGTGGGATCCATAAAGAACGAAGATCTGAGAGCACCAAGAGTCGGGTTTGCCTGAAATTTGGATGGAAGTTCATTCCATCATTATATTTAATAAAATAATTTATAATTGTTTACGAAAGAACCACCCTCTCCCTCTTAATTTTGAACCCTTTAGCAATTAATAATATCTCCTTTTAATTATGAAACTATTTTATTAGAAATATCACCTTTTTGAGATTTTCCTTTGAAAATATTTTAAGCCCCACCCCCTCCTCCTTTTGGGTCACTGACAATTTCACATAATGAGTCTTTTCCATAAGGTCCTATAGGGTGCATGTGCGAAATTTCGTCCTCCATTAAAAGGTCCAAGAATTATATTGATAGTTCTATTTTTTTGAACCCTCCACTTTTGCCCCCCCCCCCACCCCCAAAAAATAACTCTTTTTTATTATAGGTTCATTTTATGGTATATTTCATTTTTCTTGTTTGGTTGTTTTTGTCATGTTTGTTTTTTTAGCTTAAAATTTTTATAATTTAAATTTTTAACCCCCCCCTTAATTTTTGGTTCGATTTCATCCAAAATCTAATCAGCTCTTAATCTCAATACACCAAAACTGCATGGGAAATTTTGTTTTGATATTCACACTAGCGTATCTTTTATAATATTTATTAAAATAAATAATTTGATTAAATTATATAAATAAGAATTCGCAGAAAAAAGCTCTCGGCGAGGATGTTAATGGTAATTGGGAAAAGTAGATGCTGCTAGAATTTCCCAAGTGCCCGATAATGTGGGTGCGAAAATTATAATCGTTTTCCTGTGCCAACTGGTTAGCACTGAGAGACGAAGTAATATTTATAGCGTCTTGAATGAGCTAAACAAGTTAGCACAGGAAAAAAGTGTTAAGGAGGGTTAGATGAAATCAAATAGTAACTTACATTGAAAGTGAAGCGAGATTAAAAGCTGGCTGAATCGGAGAGACTCGCTTGGAACTGCATTCGACTGGACACTGGAATTTAGAAATAATAAATTAATATTAAAATTGGGAAATATATTTATATATGAGAGAAAGAAAGAGAAATGGTGAAGACAAATCAAAGATAAACTCAAATTATAAAAAACATTTTCCAAGCCTATATAAATATGATTAGACAAAATAAATAAAATTATTTATAAATGCAATCGAAAAACGTTTAATTAAATACAAAACGATTCGAGAGAAATTCTACCTTTATCAATTGAAAATTGGAAAAATATAAAGAACTGTTTGGTTATTGCAACTAATATTCAACTTTATACTTCAATAAAACTTCATGTTTTTCAAATTTTCACGAAATTTTGGAATTTTATTAAACGATATTCCATTTTGTTTATAAAGAATTGTATTTGTTTTAATTAATAAAACAATCAAGAATTTTTTCAAATCTAATTACACAGGCTAATAGATAGACGCTAACCTTGGAGTTTTCATCTTCCAGGGGTTTATTTTTTTTAAAATTTCACTTCATATGATTAATTAGTTTAATAAATTAAAATATAACAGTTTTTAAAGAAAAACTACCCCAAAATTGAAAAGAAAATAGGTCAAGATTGCGTTGAAGCGTGGGGAGATGTTAATTCGGTCGCTTGAGCTCCGGTACTAAATAGACTCGCCCGCCCGGACTTGCAATTTGGAAGGCTGGTAGTGGGGGTAGCGAATTAGGAAACGAGTCTCGAAATTTGGCCCGTATGACGTCACACTCTGACCTAATTATTTAATATTCATAGAGTATAATATATTTAAAAAAAAAATTATAAAAAAGATAAAAATTGAAAAATGTAACAATACAGGGGCAAGCTTTTAAATTCAAAACAACCTTTAGAATCTTTAAAGAATTTGGTGTCGGTTCTAGATGAAATATTTTAATAGATAATAAGTAAAATATATATTTTCAAATTGAGGTTTCACAAATAAAACATATATATGTTTTGAGTTTTTATCTCGAAATATCTACTCTTATTAAACGAGCAAAAATTGTATATTTATTTATATATATATTTATTTATTTATATATTTGTATCTTGGTTCTATTTTGAAAACTGCCCTACCGATTTTGATGAAATTCACGGCTTAGGGGGTTTTGGGGATGACAATTCAATCTGTCACGGTCTCATCTTCGACAAAATTGTTTTTGATGGGTTTTTTCGTAATCAAATTAATTATTCTCATGTAGACAGATCCAAATCTTGGAGTTTAAAAAAGATTTCTCTTTTGTTTACTTTTGTAGCCAGACAGACAATGGGTTGGGCTAATTCATTCTTCTCAAAGCCCTTGAAGAACTATTGTGATTGTGGATTTTAACATATTTTGTTCTCCCTAAACGTTAGAACTATTAATAAACGATTTATAATTGTTTTTATAAAGAACCTTATTTATTTAATAGAATAAAAAATAATCAAGAATTTATTTAAAAATATCTTTCGCATAAGCAGGTCTCAATTTTCTGAAAAAACAACACATTTTGATAGGTTTTATTTATTGACAATTGGATGAATAAAAATGAATCATATGGTTGAATCAAAACAGGTGCAGGAGGTGGGGTGCAGTGGTGGGGGACCCGGGGGTAGGGCAAGGTTTCGGGAGTAGGGTCGACCGGGGTGGAGGTGGGGGGGGGGGGTACAGTGGGCGAATATTATATATATTTGTATTTTTTTTAGTTTGAAAACGGCTCTCAAATAAAAATCGACATTTTTATCAGAATTTTAAATTAAAAATAATATTACAATAAAGCTTTTAACTGAAGGAAGAAGTTACCGAGCATCGCTCGGTGCCTCCAGGTACTATTTCAGGTTATGAGCCCATCATCAGGAGTTACAAAAGAAACTTTCTTTTATAACTCCTGATGATGGGCTCATAACCCGAAATATATATCGAGATAAAAACTCAAAACATATATTTGTTTTATTTGTGAAACCCACCTAGAAAAATATTTTTACTTATTAACAACCTTTAGAATTTAAAATACCAGAATTAAATTATATATATATAGGTTGGTTCAAGTACGGCGGAACGATCTTAGGCCAGGGGGGTCAAAACTTGGAAAGTGATGTAGGCCTAATTATGGAATACCCCCCAGAAAATTTTGAAGCAAATTGGTACAATTAAACCCATTTTTAAGCAGTTTGTAGCTGTGGTTTTATTGAAAACAGAGAGAATAAGAGTCAATTTTTGTTTGTAGTTATAATGCTCGGAGTTTGGGTTCGAAAGTTAATAAAGTAAAAACGAAATTAATTTGTAATATATACTTGATTGAAAGTTTTGTGCCGAAGGTAACAGAATTTTTATATATTGAAGGAGACAATAAAGAGAGTGTGTCTTGTGCTTGAATTATAAATTTTATTTATTTATAACGAGACTATAGTTTCGAGGGCTTTGCCCTCTTCATCAGTCTATTACAATTGATTCACAGGAATTAATATATAGTCTCGTTATAAATAAAATTTATAATTCCAGCAGAAGACACACTCCTTTATTGTCTCCTTCAAAATATATACTTTTATTATTCTTAACAAATATGACTAATAAACTTATGTAACTAGGAAAACAAAACCTTTGTTCATTAAAAAAAAAGAATTAATTAAAATACTACCGGTAACCGGTAGTTAATGTTCAATAAATTGGATATGATCTTAAGACACTAAATTTTTTTAGGTTTTGTTAACGCAAACAGATAATAGTATAACATTAATTTTACAACCAACAATTTGGCAAGAAAGTTGTTTTAGTGTAAAAATTTCTTCTTTAGGAGGTCCGCTGACTCCCTTGACACCGTAGACAATTCACAAGGGGGTCAGTTGACCCCCTGACCCTACGGTTCCGCCCTCTCTGGTTTGGTTGAAAAAGCGAGTTTTTTTATTCGATATTCAAGATTTTTTTTTAAAAAGGTAAATATTTTTTTCTGTATTAATAGTGGATTTAGTTATTTGATGGCTCCCTTTATTGAACATAAAACTCTTAGAGAAATGGGAGAGATTGAATTTGTTCTCGATATTCAGAATCAAATTTTATCCCAGGGCTTCGGCTAGATGAGGGGTGTCCAACCCGCGGCCCAGCACTGCAATGAATGCGGCCCAACATAAATTTATAAGCTTCCTTTGAAACATTAAGATTTTTATATACTTACTTGATTGCCAACAATGTTCAGAGGCCATGGAATTTGACGCATCTTTTTGTCTTTTGAGAGAGCGGAAATATACAAATCATTGATTAGGTTTATCCTAGCAAATAAGATCAAGCTATAGTACAATTGACAACTACAGTTATTATACTTAATTTATATTTTGGCTGTGAATGTTTTATTATTTGTGACATTTTTTCATTATTTATTTATTAATTTATTGTTCTATTTATTTATTTATTATTTATTATTTATTTATTAATTTATTGTTTTATTTATTTATTTATTATTTTCATTGTCTGTGATACTATTTGATAGTTTATAAACTCATGGTAGACTGGCTACAATGGAATTCATTCCGAGGCCATTAGGAGAGAGAAAATAAAATAAAATATATATATATATATATATATATATATATATATATCTATAATATATATTGTGACAAACCTGGACTTGTAAAATAATTTATTGTTTATTTTACTTCGTCCAGTTTGCGCTCTAACCAAGCTACTCCTTGCACTTCTCCCCTCAATATTGAAGATGAGACAACATTGAGTAGGTTGCAACAAAATGGCTTTACGAGCAGGGTGTACTAGAGATAATCTACTATGCTTAGACACTCTATAAACAGTATTAAAAGGCGCAATGCTGAATTTAAAGGTGTTATTACATCTTATCTGCTTGCTGGGTTGCGCCTTGTCGGTCTAAAGGATGTGCTATTATGCTGGCCCCCTGTTACTTAAGTGAAATATTGATGAGGCTAAAGATGCTGCACAGGGAAGTACCTTATGGAACAGATACTTAAAAATTTAATTAAAAATTAACCTGGTAGAAAATTTTCCTTATAATTGAGGGTAAAACGGACTGGAGTGATCAGTTACCTGGAATTGGAAGCTGAAAAGAGAGAAAAAAATCTTATTGTCTATAGACGGATTGATAATAGAACCAGGTAAATTAATTCAATTCAAATAACTGGAATTTGTTTATATTAAAAATATTGTTTATTTATAATAATTGAAATTGTGACTTTACTAAGTTTACCTTGTAAACAAAAGTTATCAATTATAAGTTTGTCGGTAATTTAAGGTAAGTAATTATAATTAACAATAACAATAATGAAATAATTTATCACGATATTTTAATTGTGAACAATTAATTCTTCACTTGAGAAAAATCAAGAATTGAAGTTAAAATGTTATTGTAAACAATCTATTCAAAATTGGTTCTAATAATACATTAATTAAATGTAAACAATGAATTATCGATTGGTACAACCCAATTGACTGGAAATTTAAATTTTATATAAAATAATTTATTCAAATTAATTATCACTATTAAATTAATCAAAACTGTACGGAATTGATTGTTCACTTGAGAAAATAATTAATTGGGAAGTCAGTATTAATAAAAATTAATATTCAAAAGCCCTAATTCCTTCAGTCAAATTTTGACAGGTGAGTTATAATATTTAGTTTTATTTAATTTTTTAAATTTGGTATAAATAGTTTTATTATCTAATTATATGCAATTAGCAGTCTTTATCAGTTAATTTAATCTATATGTAATTATTTAGTTTTGGTTTATTTGATTTAACCATTCATTAATGTTAATGACATGGTTTGTTTATTTACATGTTTTTTTGACAGTTGTCAAATACTATTTGTTTTGACAGATGTCACTCGCTTCCCTGATTCATTTGACGTCAAATATACTTCCTGATTACAATTCGATCAGGTGTTTAACTCTTTCAAATTTTCACACAAATCTTAATGGAATTAATTAAATTGAACAATTTCAACCTTTTGGTCATAATCATATGTTTCTTATAATATTATTAATTGGAATTTTAATGTAAATTTTTCCTATAAATGTTTTATTATAATTTTGTAATTACCTGCAACAACACATCCGCTAAACAATTATGGTGATTATTTACTTTAAACGTTTTATGAATAACTGGTATTGGTTTAAATTTATTGTAAAGAGTGGATCGGAATTTTGTCTGTGTTTTGTGTCACTATTTTCTTAGCCACAAGGTAGGTTCTATAGAAATGGAATTGTCAACTGATTCGGATATTACCGACCCATTTGGGAACTATACATTTAATATAAGTTAAACTTGATTTGTTTACTTTTCTTTGCTAATAGTTCAGTGACAATTCTCAGAATTTCGTTCCTCCCGCGGTTTTCAATATTCTGATCACATGACACAGCGTGGGTCCGCCATCTTTCTTTTCGTAATTTTCAATTACCAGCTAATTTAATTTAAATATTAAATTATTGCTTTTAATTCAAAGTTTTGTTTTAATTTAATTTTTTTTTCGAATGTTTTATTGCAGTTAACTTACTTGAATTTAAGGTTGGATTTTTCTTTAATTTAATGTGATTAATTACTGTTTGAGATGACCGGGAGAATTGAAAGTGTTTGCTTTAATTAATTATTTAAACTTAAAGTTAATTATAATTCAGTGAAAAATTCATAAAAATTTATTTTTAAATTGTTAATTCTAAATATTTTAAGCGTTTAAGTTCAAGAGTTTTTACAAAATTGAATGGGACATCAGAGAGTTAGATATGACGCTACGCGTGGACCTTGGTTCGCGTTGGATATTGTCTCGAACCGGTAGCGAATTTATGCTCGATTGTATATTGAAAAAACAAGTTCGTAGGGAGTTTGATAATTCAGTTGAATTCACTTCAATGTTTTACTTAGCTGTTGCTTCCATGAGTGATGGGCACGTGTCTATGGACCCCACGCCAAAGATGTCGGTGTGCATCGACGTCCTAATTTTGCCGGTAAATGTGGCAAATATTCTTTTCCCTCTGTAGAATCACACTCAACAGGTGCACGGACACATTCACAAACCCTAATTGTAATAAGATTAGGTGGATGCACAAAGATTTTTGCTAACACATGGAATTCACTGGGACTATTAAGACTGAGGTGTTATCACTTTGGCGGCCAACATACAAGAGAGCGATCGTTTCCGCTGACCCGGTCAACTTGACCCAGCACGTGGCTCTAATTACTCACTAACACATTGAGGGCGCCATCAATCAATGCTAATTTTAGGCTAATCAGTTTATCACCGCTAGAGGCCGTCTGCTTACTGTCCACGGCAATCAATTTGCCAAATTATGAATTTCATTCATCTTAAAAGTAACTTACAATTTTAATTATACATTGTTATGATTAATTCAGATATTGAGATTACAAAACCAAAAAAATAAAATTAGACGCCAGCATCGTCACAATATATATATATATATATATATATATATATATATATATATATATATATATATATATATATATATATATATATATACTTACTGGAATGATACAATATGATATTTTTTTCTCTAAAATAAGAAGAAATTTGAAAATCATCCCAAAAGTTTCTCGAAGAATAAAAGGGAAAATTTCTCAATTTTATTATGTGAAAAAATATCTCAAGATTTCGGAAAAAATAATGGCAATTGTGGCATATTTTGACTCTATTTTTATTAGATATAGGTATAAATATTTTACCTGCAAACTTTCTGAATAAACTGAAAAAAAAAATTAATAATCTCTCTTGATTAAAATTCTATAAAAATTATCTAACCAGAAACAAATATTCCTGGCTTCACAATACTTTTATTCACTTTTGGAAATATGAATTTATATAAGGTACACAAAGATATTTTCAAGAGCAAAATTCATTAAAACAAAGTTATAAGCTCAGGTAAAAAAAGAATGAAGTTTCGAATATTTAAAAACCATTCTTAATCTCATATTTAATACATTTATTATTTTAGTAATTAATGTTTTGTTAAATTGAAGGGTTGGTTTTGTCACAAATATAATAAAACAATAATTTTAATAACTATTTGAATTATTTAATTGATAACTATACAGTTTCGGTCACCACTGGTCGACCATCCTCAGTAGTTATCTCGTTCAAGAACCGGAATTCGTCATTTCACATGAAACATTCATTCTTAAATCTTTCAATATAGATATATCACACAATTCATTACAATCACACACATACATATATATAGCAACAATTTATAAAAAACGTTTATCACTGAACTAGAAACATTTAGTAATTAAAACTTTTTAAGTGCAAAATGATTTAAAAACAATTTTCTGGAGGAAATTTATTCTACATTATTAACTATTTTTTTTTTTATTGAGAAATATCAATAGAATTAGTATATTTTATATCCGGCCCGAGGCATTTGATTTTTCTTCAAATGCGGCCAGTGTAAGCCAAAAGGTTGGAGACCCCTGGACTAGTTTCAAAGTCACAAATTGTAGTATTCATTTAGGTTGAATTTTAGCACTTGACGGGTTTTTCCAAAAATAACAAGGGGTCTCAGCCAGAAGCTAAAAAGTGCGACTTTTTCATTTACTTCGTGCGAATGGATATAGATATAATATATGTAGTTGTGGTCGATTTTTTCTACAACGTTCCCCGATTGAAATGAAATTGAAAACCTATCATTATTTTAACAAAATGAAGCGCTGATTAGTTTTTGGTACATATCGGCCCACAAACATTCATACTTTTTTAGTTGTTTCTAAATATTTTGAAAATAACTTAACCAATTTTGATGAAATTTAATATTCTAATTAAATACTTTGAGGACCATAAAAAAGGTTTTATAATGTTTTTAGTAAATTTATAGCTTAAAGTATCTTTACCCTAGAGGAGGGTTTCTTAAACTATGGGTACGCCAAACTGAATTTTAGTGTAGCGAAACATAGGGCAACAATGACTTTTCAGTCAAAATGGGGTTGCCAATTAAAAAAAGTTTAAGAAGCACTCCCCTAGAGTAAGATAGTAGTTTTTTTTTAATTCTTTAAAATTTTTCATTTGTTTGGTTTAATTAATCTCATGGTCAAAACATCAAAAAAGAAATGTAATAACTAATAAGGTTATTCTTCTAGTATTAAATAAAAATCCATCGTCAACATGGACTACAAATAGCCAGTGATATCTGATTATTAATAAAGGAATAAACATATTAATATTTCAAATGACTTTGGATAAAATCTAGCAACGATCCGTTGCAGTTTTTTTTCTATTACCTATAAAAATAATTTTTATAAAAAAATAAAACAGACTTCAAAAAACTAAATGCAAAAAATAAAATAAAATGCACTAAAAGGTATAAAATAATTATCTAATTTAGTTACAACTAAACGACGAAATATTAACAAGAAATCACTTTTTGAAGTCGGTGCCAAAAATATACATTTTATTAATCGAACTCAACGGATCTTAATTAGTACGTTTGGCAGGTACGCTCGTTTATATAGTTTGTTTAGCACCGACTTCAAAAAGTGATTTCATGTTAATATTTCGTCGTTTATAGTAGTTGTAACTAAATTAGATAATTATTTTATACCTTTCATGCATTTTATTTTATTTTTGAGTTATTATTTTATTTTTTGCATTTAGTTTTTTTGAAGTCGGTTTTATTTTTTATTTTTATAAAAATTATTTTTATTTTTCTCTTTTTAGTGATGTTATTAATAGTGACTTAATATAATACCTTGAATGCATCTCGTAAGAGAAAGCGTCGGGCGAATGATTCAGAAAATGATAATTTTTAAAAAGAATTATTTTACATGAATTTATGCATACATTGTTTTTGAGCTTCGATTCCGAAGATTACTTCTCCACCATCGACTGTCCTTGATCATCTTGTAGTCCTTGTTTTAATAAGAGAAAAAACCTCTTTTCCGATAATTATTCCAATTCCATATTCTCCCAATATCATTCGATCCTCCCTCAACCCAATTCAGAAAATGATAATTAAATAAAACCAATTATTTTACATGAATTTATGCATACATTGTTTTTGAGCTTCGATTCCGGAGATTATTTCTCCACCATCGACTGTCCTTGATCATCTTTTAGTCCTTGTTTTTAATAAGAGGAAAAAACTAATTAAATAAAAAAACCTCTTTTCCGATAATTATTTCAATTCCATAATCCAATCAATTTCCTCATCTTCAATTCCATTCCAGAAAATGATAATAAAATTCAATTCATAAATAGAGAAATTATCTCAAAATGTTAGCGGGTTTTTAAATGAATGTTTTAAGATTTTTTTCTATAAAAGATTTAATTTATTATAATCTCGATTATTTGCTCATAAGAATTGGAGATTTACGTTATTTACGATCATATCATCAGAACTTGACCTAATTAATATGGGACCACTCTTAAGGTACCCTTCCTTTCCAATAAAAAAAGATTCGTCGAAATCGGTCCACGTGGCTAAAAGTTCTCGCTGAACATACAATAATTAAATAAATAAATAAATAAATAAATAGGTATCTTGACTATCTTGGAGCTATACTGATCCAAACGCAGAAAGAATGATTAAAATCGGTTCATAAACAAAGAAGTTATGCCTGAACAAACATAACAAAAAAGATCCAATACCAATGAAATTTATATTTTTACCAATCGGAAACTAGACTGAACCCAATGCAAAAAATCATCAAAATCGGTTTACAATTGGCGAAGATATGAGGTAACATAGACACAAAAAAAAATTCAGTCGAATTGAGAACCTCCTCATTTTTTGAAATCGGTTAAAAATTATTTTTCTTTATATTCTTTACAAAGGGTAGTTGTACTACCTTAAGAATTTATATTCATAGCTTTTTTTGTATCAATCTTATAAAGTGTCTAATAATAATTCCTGCTTTGGTAAATTGAATTTCCGCCCGAGCTTTCTGGAATTCCCCAACGCGCAGTTAACCATCTAACAAATTCATGGCCTTGTTTTTTCTCTCCTTGTAAGATGTTTTAAATTTAAATATCGAATGAATTTTTTACACGTTCTTTTAATTAACCCTTGCCCTCCAATTTCCTTATGATATTCTTATCAAAGATCATCTTGCGGCGGAAAACACTTTTCCTCCCACTTACACAAGAGAACATAGCCAAGAAGTACTTGAAATAGAAATGGAGAGTTAAATTTTCTTTAAGTCCAAAATAAGCGGGCACTTAAGTTGCCTATTGGGAGGATAATTGATCTATATATAAACCTCTCAACTGTCTTTGTTTTTCTTTACACATTTGAAGATTTAGCTTTTTATCTTCAATCTATGTCGAAAGAAAAACTTTGAAAAAATTTAATTTGGTTTGTGTCCACAGCTATTTTAAGATCGTTGAAATTTTCTCAAGTATTTAGAAAAAAAATTAAATTAAATAACACCGGTCAACACAATTTTTGTCCTAAAGTTTTAAATATCAAATTTGTGTTCCTTTTACGTAAAAAATGAAGGGAAAATTTGATTTTTTTTTAAATTTGCTTTTGTAGTGGTTATAATAATAATAAACGACGAAAAAGGCCATTTTGACTTATTTTCGAGTCCCATTAGATATTAAACAGCAATATTTGAAATCAAAATATATGTGTTGACGTAATAGAAAACAGCTTCCTCTTTGATTTTCAAATTACCACTTGTTTTTAGCTCAATTAGAACTCGAATTATAACTAAAAAATTAAGACCTTATGTTTTTATCTATGTTTATTATGCTTTTAATCACGTAGTTTTAGTTTTTTAGTTATAACTCGAATTCTAATTGAGCTAAAAACAAGTGGTAATTTTAAAAACCAAAAAGGAATCTATATAATAATAAAAATCTAAGATACGAGGTAGGTTTCACAAAAAAAAACCTACCTCGTATCTTAGTTTTATTATTATATTAAAATGTTTCACCTAGAACCAACACCGAACTCCTTAAAAGTTAAGGAATCTATATGCTATTACATCAACAAAATATTTTGATTTCAAATATTGCTGTCAAATATCTAATGGGACTTGAAAATAGGTCAAAATGACTTTTTTCGTCGTTTATTATTATGATAACCACTTCAAAAGCAAACTTTATATGGAATATAGATATTTTTCCTTTATTTTGATGCACACTGAATAGAAAAATCATGAAATAAATCTTAGGACAAGGAAAAAAAATTTGTCGGCCTGTGTAATCTATCAATCGTTGCCCAACGTTTAGTCAATTTCATTTGGACTTCTTCAACAACTAAAATAGTAAATTAAACAAGTTATGACATCTAGGCTACTAAGATGATACAAGCTGCTAGCCTGAAGGCTCGGATCCTTGGACCTCTAGGCCCTCTCTTTTAAAATTCTATTAAACAATAAACATTTTGTTTAGAATTTTTATTTTGACGCCTCAGTCGCGCACTATTAGCCTACAAATTTATAACTTTCAAGGAGATAGGTGTTGGTTCAAGGTGAAACATTTTTTAATAATAAAAAAATTAGGTAAAATTGCAAGGTGGGGGTTTCACATTAAAAATTTTATGTGAAACCCACCTTGGAATTTTAGTTAATTGTTTTATTACTAAAATTTATATTTTAAAAGATATTAATTATTTTGTCAAAATGTTTGTCAGTTGCCTCGAGAGCGTATAGTGTGTTCCCAAATTTTGTGGATGCTCTAGTTTAAAAACCATTGAAAGTATCAAAACAAATTTTATATTTAGATATTTTATATCCAGATTAAGAACTGATTAGATTTTGGTTAAAAATTAAATTAAAAATTATGTTTAATTTTCTCAAGAAAAAATTATTTAATTTTGAAATTAAAATTCTCTCTAGCTACTGAAATATTGATCGGAGCTAATTAAATAAGATGAGATTTTTTTAGCATATTACAAAATCTAAATTTTTCTTTATGAGAGATTTTTTATTTATCGAATAACTAGGGCTCTCGACCAGTGTTTATCTGAGTTTCCAAGTAAATTTCATGATTACAGCCTAACCCTTTGACGTACACAAATTTATATAAAAACCATAGGCGTAGTTATAGATAAATAGATAGATTGATTTTTTGCTCTGAGATCTGTTTATCTCTTTGACCATTACTCGATATTTAGAACGAGAAATATAATTCGTAATTAATTGACTATAAAATATATTGTAAAGTAAAAAAAAAAAAAAAAAATAATAAGGAATATAAAAAGACAAATAAAATAAAAAAAGTTAAATAAGAATGAATTCGAAAACAAAACAGTTAAAAATAAAAAATTTCAAAAACAAACAAATATCAAAAAATCACAAAAACAAAAAAAAATAGTTAGGAGTGGGTAAGAGGGGTAGCACCCTTACAAAAAATTTAAACTCAATTATTACGAGGGGCATCACTTATGTAATATTTCTTATTAAATTATTTCGTTACATTCAAAATTTTCCAATTCTAATAAAAAGTTAGTTGATCTCTAATCGGATTACCGAAATTGAAACTTTGTGGTAGCTAATCAGCTGACCGGCTGCCCCCTAGGAGAACTTCCTAGCTAAGTCAATAGCCGAATACTGACTGAGAATTTGCCCCTTGAGTCAAATGCCTGGTCAGTACGTGCCTCGCCCAAGGCAAAAGTGCCCGTTGCCTCGTCTGAGGCTGCCTCAGCCCGATCCATAGGTTGGTTTTGTGAATGCTCAAAGGCGCCTCGGGTCGTTTCCTGCGTTCACTCAGGATAATTCTGCGGCAAACGCCCGAGGCAGCCTAGCGAGGCTGCTCGCTCAGTCAGTATCCGGCTAATGGGTGCCGGTAGAACAGTGGCTAAGGCGCTAAAAGTTTCCTGAATTTGAAATATATGTAAGAGAGAGAACAAGTTTTCATATTTGTCAAAAATGCAAGGCGCCTCACTAAAACCATGGGAAGGCAATGGGAAACCACTCTCTGTGGGGGAAAAATTCACAAGAAAAATTACATCTCCCTAGTAATTGCCGACTCTCGGAATCGAGTATGGCGCTTGAAGAAAAAGAAAACAGAGAAAATTATCATCTAAATTGCAAATAATATATCCAAATTCCAGCTATTTGAGTAAATCTTTTTATGTATTTTGATCAATAGAAATTTAAGCATCTTAATATCAGGAACTAAATCATTTCTTTTTACTTTACCATACAGGGTATGGTCAAGTATTGTAATCGTGTATGGAAAAAGTGGTTTTTTTCCTTCTTTTTTTTCAAAATATCTCAAAAACGGCTAAACTATTTCGATTAAAAAAATTGAGCAAAACCATGGCATTTCGCTCTACAAAAAAGCCCTAACAAGTGAACATCGAAAAAATTATATTTTTTGAGATAATAATTGTTATGTCAAAATGTCTGTTAGTCTGTTAGTCTGTGCGTTACCAAATGTTGTGGACGAGCTAGCTCAAAAACTAGTGTGAATATCGAAACCAAATTTCACACGTAGTTTTGGTCCATTGAGATTAAGAGCTGATTAGATTTTGGTGCATATCGATCCAAAATTAAGAGGGGTGGAGGGGGGTTTTAAAAATCAAGGCCAAACTCAACCAAATTTTGTATACATAATTAGTGGGACCCCAGAAGTCTAAAAATGCAAAAACTAACCGCCCAAAATGGGGGGTAAAAAATTAAAAATCTAAGCCGTTTGAGCAAACTCAACCAAATTTGGTATACATAATCAGTGGACCCCCAGATGTCTAAAAATGCAAAAACTAACCGCACAAAATGTGGGGGGAGGTGCATGGTCAAAAAATTAAAATCTTGGCCATTTGACCAAACTCAACCAAATTTTGTATACATCAGTGGGATCTCAGAAGTCTAAAAAGCAAAAACTAGCCCGCCTCCCCTACATGATTATAAATAATTTTATTAAATATTAAATATAAGTGAGGGGGCAGGTTGTATGGTAAAGTCAAGTGGATGGCCACATCAGAACACGTCAGTTTATTTTTTTCCTTTCTTTTATTGGCCTCGGGAACATAGATGCCCATTTGGCCAGAAATCATTTCTACATAATAGCAAATTATAAATAGGAATTAGTAAAAAATAATCCAATGCAAATGATTATGATAAGCTATTACAAATTAATGCAAAATAATATTGAGTCAAATGGTTAGAAAAACTAAAGTAAAATTGGAACTTACATTATTTTGAAGAGATCAGCTCTGGATCGCTTGGAGAAAGGAATGATTGATTTTTCACCACATTCGACTGAAATAGAATATTAGGAAAATATTTTAATATAAGATATATAATAAGAAAATCTACTGATAGGCTTAAGTTTAGAAATTACACATATACCTACACTCAAATCAAGAGGTTAGAGATGAATTTCGAATGCCCATCATTCTATTTGATTAATTTTATAAAATGTCATTTCAACTAGAATCATTCAAAAATATTACTTTCAAAGATTGAATATCAAAAATTCGATTGAAAAATTAATAAAAAATATATTGAAATAGGGGAGAGAGTAATGGCGTCGGATTTGAGCATCAAATAATAATCCGAAAGCCCTTGATTATTAAATTCAAATTCTAATAATCAAATAGCAAAGAGAAAATGGGCATGTTTGCGTGAGCATTCCTAGTCAAAGAACATAACATCGTTGCTTAGAATCAAAAAGAAGCCATTGTTCCAATAATGGAAAAATTCAATTTTAAAATTTCAAGTTTCGATTATTTGTTGGGGGGTCGGGTAGGCTAGGCGGTAGCATGTCAGCCAGCTAACCAAGAGGACCCGAGTTCGAATCCGGCTCGAGGCATCCGGCTAAAATCTGACCCCTGAGGTAGAGACAAATTTAAAATTAAAAATAAATAGTATCGTAAATGGCTTATGACTAGAAAGGCCGAAAATCCAATAAAAAAAATAATTAGGAGGGGGGAGGATAGGCTAGGCGGTAGCGTGTCATCCTGCTAACCAAGTGGACCCGGGTTCGAATCCGACTCGAGGCATCCGGCTAAAATCTGATCCCCAGGGTAGGGACAAATTTAAATAAAAAATAAATAGTATCGTAAATGGCTTATGACTAGAAAGGCCGAAAAGCCAATAAAAAAAATAATTAGGGGTTGGGGAGGATAGGCTAGGCGGTAGCGTGTCATCCTGCTAACCAAGTGGACCCGGGTTCGAATCCGACTCGAGGCATCCGGCTAAAATCTGACCCCCGGGCTAGGGACAAATTTAAAAATAATAAATAGTATCGTAAATGGCTTTTTTTTTATGATAATGATGAGGGAAGGAGTTACACCAAAAAGGTGCAACCCCTAAAGGCCTGGGTTGGCCCTCCATCGTGAAAAGAAGAAAGAATCCTATGGGTTGGGCGGGGGTCGAAGGCATCTGTGGACACGGGTCTTAAACAGCTGAAGGTTATAAGTCGCGGGAAAGATTGTGGCAGGGAGCGAGTTCCAGTCTCTGAAGGTCATAGGGACAAAAGAGTTGGCGAAAGCGCTTGTTCGACTTTTAACCAATTTGACAGCGAAGGGGTGCTGAGTGTTTGAAAACCGCGTGTTTCTCGCAAAGATGGCATTAGGAGGGATAATTGATTTCAGCTCGACTGAACAGACACCGTGATAGTATCTGTAGTACAGGGAAAGGGCAGAAACGGTTCTTCGGTGAGCCAGGGAGTCGAGTGAGTTGGTTAGAGCCGGGTCTCCTATTAGTTTAATTGCTCGCTTCTGAATTGCAACACTGAGTTTTCCCTGCATTGAAGTTAACTAAGTAAGTTATGGCTAGAAAGGCCGAAAAGCCAAAAAAAAAGTTTCAATTAGAGGACAAAATAATAACTTTTTCAAGCTCGGTACGATCTCCAATTAAAGTCGCTCTAATAATGGAGTAGGTGAAATAGAGCGGAGATGGTTTGAGAATCCCATTGAAAAAACTATTTTTTTCAAATTTATTACAAAATAAACTGATATGGTCATCCCCATGACATGACATACACCTGCCTCTATTTATATTTAATAAAATAAGAAGAGAAACTTCAATTTTTCATATTGTAAGGCACCTTACTAAAATCATGGGAAGGCAATGGGAAACCTCTCCCTGTAAAAAATTTGACAAGAAAAATTACATTGGAGAGGATACTCTCCATCTCCATAGTAATTGCCGACTCTCGAAATCGAGTATAGCGCTTGAAGAAGAAGAAAGCAGAGAAAATTATCATCTAAATGGCATATAGTATAATCCAATTTCCAGCTATTTGAATAAATGTTTTTATGTATTATGATCAACAATAGAAATTTAAGCATCTTAATAGCAAGCACTAAATCATTTATACATATATTATTCATAGATGTATAATTTAGTAAATCGATAACAATTGTTTCAGTTATATGTTAATTTCAGCAGCCTCCTCATCATAGGGGTGGGATAAGAGTGGCAGTGCCCCCTACAAAACTCATCCCCTCCTAGAAAAATCAAAACTACGAGGCATCATTATGTATTTGTCATTAAATTATTACGTTAATTCCAAAATTTGTCAATTTATACTAAAAAGTTAGTTGAAGGAATTATCGAAATTGAAACCATTTGGTCGCTAATCAGCTGACCGGCTGCCCCCCTAAGAAAACACACTAACTTGTGCAGTGCTTGTATGGTTATAAATTGAATGAATGTTTCATTCAATTTATAATCATACAAGCACTGCACAAGTATATATGTACCAAAAACTAATCAGCGCTTCATTTTGTTAAAACAATGCTAGGTTTTCAATTTCATTTCATTCGGTGCAACGGTGTGGAAAAAATCGTGGCTTATATTATAATACTTAGTGCCTCGAGCACCGAGCGATGCTCGGTAACTTTTTGCCTCTAAAAAGCTTAAATTTCAAATTTCCAAGGTTCTGCGACTTACCAAAGACGATGTATGAATGATTAAAATATTTATTTTACAACACTCCTAATTTACACCCCCTTCCTTTATTTCAATCGAATTAAAATCTATACACGACTACCTCATGACACTTGATAAGTGGACTAATTTAAAAAAAATCGTTAGTTCCGTTTTTGAGAAAATCAAAAAAAAAAGAAAAATCTGTCATGTAAATATCCACTTCCGGTGTCCCGTTTTCAAGCAAAAGTTTCCTCTACTCCTTCTAGCCTATATCGTGCTTAAGTTTCGAATTTCTTACCTCTGAGATTTATGGTTACGAAACGCATGGGGGGTACATTCTTACGTACGTAAACATCAACTTCCTGTTTTTCTATTTTAGCCAAAATCTTGTTATACTTCTTGTAGCCTCTAGATAGCTTAAGTTTCAAATTTCAAAGCTCTGCGACTTACCGAAGACGAGATATGAACGATTAAAATATTTATTTTGCCACATGACTAATTTAAACCCCCTTCCTTTATTTCAATCGGATTAAAAATTTGAAACAACTAATAACTCATGAGACTTGATAAGAACACCAATTTTTAGCGAAATCATTAGAGCCGTTTTTGAGAAACCGATTGTAAATATTTACAAGAATTGCTCATTTAATAAGATAAGATTTACTAATAATTTTGTATTGTTTTTGTTTTTTATAGCAAAAAAAATGTATAATAAGAAACTTGACAGGTATACTCTTTAATTTGTTCCCCTTCATATTCATTATATCTACTCTTATTAAACGAGCAAAAATTGTATATATATATATATATATACTGAGCCGTACCCATGTGTGCCTCCGGCACGCCTGTCCCAGCTAGCCCTCCGGGCAGGTTGCCCTGGCGGGCGGCGTCTCGGAATGAAAGTATGAGGTGTCCAAAATTGATTACCTTTTATGTAAATTGTTTTTTTTTTTTTTTTATATATATATAGCTGACCCGGCCACGCGTTGCTGTGGCTAAAGTTTTTGTTATATTACATTATAGTAAACAATCTAAGAGGAACGATAAGAGAACATCAGTCACGGAGTCCACTATGCTTTTTCACACAGATAGTATTTGTAAAAAAATATGGTGATCTCCTTGTTGACTTTCTACTACTATAACCCTTTAGTACAATGAAATTATTTACGAACAAAGACGAAAATGTTGATGTTGGTATACAAATTCACTGGATTGAGATTTGAAGGGAAGTACGTTGAACACAATTAATTAAAATGTTCTTACACTTGATATTAAGCAGAAATCAATACAAAATAAAAATTTATCAGATTTATTATTTCCATTTAATTTTATAACAAATAAGTATATTACAGTATAATACAGTAAATAACATGTGACGCTTAAACTCATGAACGAGGTAGGCAAGGCAGACAGTCTTAAACTTTTAAACATTAATATCTATCTTTTTGAATTATAAATACTTTCAATTTCACTTAATTCAACACCAATCGGTGCAACAATGTTTTTTGGTTAACCTGTCTTTAGCTAACACAAATAGATTGACGGTTTCCCAACACGTGAACACGCAACATATAGTTGCCCATGAGAAAAACATGTATTTTCCAAATCTAAACCACAAATGGACATTGTTTGACCTTCAAGATTTATTTATAGACATGTGCGAAAGCTAAACGAATTGGAAACTGTAGCCTTTTGAACGGGTATGGTAGAATCTGATGGTATCCATCGGAATACGTGGCAGCAGGACCATTTTTCCTTTAAACTTCCCAGCCAAAATGGTTAAGCTTCAAGAATGTTTCCGGTGACTCTTTGATGACCAAACGCGTACTGCTACTAGTAAATTGAGGTGGATTCAAATTACTGGAGGAGAATAATAGGGGAACCAATCCTTTAATCGAAGATTATGGTGGCATTCCAGGGATATCTAATGAATTTAAAATTCAATCGGAAAATTTACACTCTCGTTTTCATCACCACTAGTATCGATTGATTTAAATATACATCAGATCGCCCTTGTAACAACTGTTGTATCTGAAGTCAATTTCGTCAACATCAACGTTTTTGGCTGCCAAAATCGCTCGTTGACTGAGCCATTCATGATTCAAATAATTATTCTGTATATCCGGGAAAATACTCTGAATCAATTCATTTTTATCCTGAACAACAGTGCAAAAATTGTCTGGTAGTTTAATGCATCGCGTATTTGGTTGCAGTTCTATTTTACCGTATTATTATTTCACTGTATTATCTTCATTATAATATGAATGCAATTTACACTTCAGTCTAAGTAACACGTGGCCGGCTATGCTAACACCAAAAATTTAAAAGTGGAAATAATTGAATTATACGGTATTTCGTTCACTACAAAATAAATTTAATTAATTTTATAGCGTCAACAACACGTGGTAATTATGCTGTTAAAATGTAGCTTATATGACACGTTCGTAGATTTACCATAGCAGCGCCATCTATTGATTACTTACTCAACCCAGTCGAAAGGTATCGACATCTGTTGGAGTTAACAGATAATTGTGACTGTCAAATAATAACAGACAAATAATTAGCAATAAATTAAAATTGCGACTATAATTTGAGATTTAAACTATCCTATTTCTCAAGTTGGATCGAACTGCACATGGTGTGCGAATTTTATTATAATCGGTTCAGTGGTTTAGGAGTCCATTGAGGACAAACATTGTGACACGAGATTTATATATATTAAGATATATATATATATATATATATATATATATATATATATAGTTGTATCTTGGTTCTATTTTGAAAACGACTCTACCGATTTTGATGAAATTCACGGGTTAGGGGGTTTTTGGGTTGGCAATTCGATCTGTCACGGTCTCATCTTGGAATTGTTTTTGATGGGTTTTTTTCGTAATCAAATTAATTATTCTCAGGTAGACAAATCCCAATCTTGGAGTTTAAAAAAGGTTTCTCTTTTGTTTACTTTTGCACCCAGACAGACAATGGGTTGGGTTAATCCTTTATTCTCAAAGGCTATTAAGAAGTATTGTGATTGTGGATTTTAACATATTTTGTTCTCCTTAAACGTTAGAAATATTAATAAACGTTTTATAATTGTTTTTATAAAGAATTTTATTTATTTAGTACAATAAAAAATAATCAAGAATTTATTTAAAAATATATTTCGCATAAGCAGGTCTCAATTTTCTGAAAAAACAACACATTTTGATAGGTTTTATTTATTAACAATTGGATGAATAAAAATGAATCTTATGGTTGAATCAAAACTGGTGCAGGAGGTGGGGTGCAGTGGTGGATGATCCGGGGGTAGGGCGAGATTTCGGGGGTGAGGTCGAGCAGGGTGAAGGTGGGGGGGGGGGGGGGTACAGTGGGCGAATATTATATATTTTTGTATTTTTTTTAATTTGAAAACGGCTCTCGAATAAAAATCGACCTTTTTATCAGAATTTTAAATTAAAAATAATAATAAAATAAGGCTTTTAACCGAAGGAAGAAGTTACCAAGCATCGCTCGGTGCTTCCAGGTACTTCTTATTATATTTGACAAAAATTTATGCTTTTTAAAAAAAGCATGAATTTTTCTCTTTTTTTTTACTTTTTTTGCAAAATAAAATAAGGACTCCAATCTATATATTTGCCAAAGGCGCTAAAATCCTAGTTATCCCTCTGCACGTAATACCTATAATCAGAATTATTTTATCATTAGTTTTTTAATAAAAAATAATAAATTGAAAAAAGAATGCAATTTTTCAAAATATAACGATATCTCGAAAAGAGATGATTGGATTTTGTTCAAATTGCACGATACATCTTGTGGCGTGTCTTCTCTAAGTAAGTATATAGAAAAGAAGCTGAACAAGACATATTTTTAGCGAATAAACTTTACTTTATATTCCTTATGGCCTTTTTGAGCCCATCTTATTAAAGAAAAAAATGAAATGGAATTTACACATTTTATCTCCTTTGAATATTTTATATTACCGTCTTATATTTTTTCTCTCTCCCTATTTTACTGTTCTCTAATATAAAATATGCATAAATGGAAAGTATTTCTTGTCAAGAATTCTGACCGGGTACATTTTGCGATCCTCTTAAAGTCAAATAAAAATATTTTTTTTTATCTTGTCTATGAGAGAACAAAACTTGAATACATAATACATATATATTATGTTTCCATCACAAAAACACTCCACTGCCCGTCCAATCATCAAAATGTTTCGTTTTGTAACTCATAAAAAGAACAGAAAAACAAAACAACATTTTACTTTCACTTATATAGAATAAGTAAAGTAGTGGAAAGAAAGGCATTTCTAGAAATGAACTTTTTGAAATCTAATATTAATATTTCTAACTTTAAATTTTTGAATTTTACTAGCAAACAAACCACAGCTTATATAAATCATAAGTTTCCTGTATTTGATTCGATCGAATGCAGATGATTTTTATCAAATATTAAGTGAAAATAATATCTGAATTTATATATTTCTAACTTAAAATAGGGAAGTTAATTTTCTCATTAATATATCAAAGAATAATTAACACATTAACGAGAATTGTTTTTGATCGCGCTTTTTAAACAAGGTATATATCGCGAGACTACTGCTGGTTGAAGCTATTGGAGTCTGCTGAGTCTTAAGTCTGGACCAAGAGAGAATGAAAAAGATGTAATCCATTTGACTATAATCCAGCATCATTACGCGATTGGCCGACATGACACTTTTTATATCAAACACTGATATGGATCACCAAATGAATTTGAAATCTGAGATGTTATATATTTAATCTCCCAGTCCAGAGCGCACGATCTGTTAACACGTGTGTTAGGTGTTTTTCATTAATTATTCATAAGTTTCCTGTATTTGATCCGATCGCGAATCGAATGCAGATGATTTTTGTCAAATATCCATTCATATCAGTGTTTGATATAAAAAGTGTTATCGCGAAATGATGCTGGATTATAGCCAAATGGACAATAACATCTTTTTCATTCTCTTTTGGTCCAGACTTAAGACTCAGCAGACTCCAATAGCTTCAACCAGCAGTAGTCTCGCGATATATATCTTGTTTAAAAAGCGCGATCAAAAATAATTCTAATTAGTTAATGTGTTAATTATTCTTTGATATATTAATGAGAAAATTAACTTCACTAGTTATAAATATATAAATTCGGATATTATTTTCACTTAATATTTGACAAAAATCATCTGCATTCGATCGAATCAAATACAGGAAACTTATGATTTATATAAGATATCGTTTGTTTATATATATATGTATATATATATATCTTGTTTAAAAAATCAAAAACAATTCTCGTTAATGTGTTAATTATTCTTTGATATATTAATGAGAAAATCAACTTCACTATTTCAAGTTAGAAATATATAAATTCAGATATTTCACTTAATATTCGAAAAAATCATCTGCATTTGATTTGCGATCGAATCAAATACAGGAAACTAATGATTAATTTATTGCAAACACCTAACACACGTGTTAACAGACGAGCGCCTTGAATTGGGAGATTGAATATATGAATATATAACATCTCAGATTTCAAATTCATTTGGTGATCCATATCAGTGTTTGATATAAAAAGTGTCATGCGGGCCAATCGCGTAATGATGCTGGATTATAGCTAGATGGATCACATCTTTTTCATTCTCTCTTGGTCCAGACTTAAGACTTAGCAGACTCCAATAGCCTCAACCAGCAGTAGTCTCGCGATATATATCTTGTTTAAAAAGCGCGATCAAAAACAATTCTCTTTTAATGTATTAATTATTATTTGATATATTAATGTGAAAATTAACTTCACTATTTCATAGCTTATATAGTTAGAAGGAGTATAAGTTTAAATACTTGATTTTATGTCTCAAAGCTCAAAAAGTGCCCAGAAAGCCATTGGTATATCTATGGTAGTGAAAAACTTAAAAATGGTAAATTTCAGTGATAAGAATTTTAACTGCGGATATCACAGTAAAATTTTCCTTCACATTGGTCAACTGGAAGTAACTACTTACTACCCCTTTACTTCTAGAATTTTTATGTTTTTCTTCTAAATCAGAAAAATTACTTTAAAAAGTTTTTTTAATTTTTATTATTTATGAAAATTACATTTTGTTTTTTATTTTTAATTTTTATAAAATTTTATGTCCAAAATTATTCCTCTATTTCATATGCTTTTTATTTTTTATTATTTATTTATTTATTTAATATTTTCTGTAAAATCAGTTGAACATTTTTTTATGTTACCATACAGTATAAGGTCAAATTAAGTATTGTAATCGTGAAGGAAAAAAATGTTTTTTTTCTTTGTTTTTTCGAAATATCTCAAAAACGGCTAAAATTATTTTGATCAAAAAAAAATTGAGCAAAACCATGTCGTTTTGGCCTACAAAAAAGCTCTAATGAGTAACCATCGAAAAAATTATATTTTACGAAATATTAATTATTTTGTCTATTACTATAGTTAGTACGTTACCAAATTTTTTGTACGCTCTAGCTAAAAAATTAGTGTGAATATCAAAACGAAATTTCACATGTAGTTTTGGTGGATTGAGATTAAGAGCTGATTAGATTTTGGTTGAAATCAAACCAAAAATTAAGTGGTGTTCGTTCAAAAATTAAAATTAGAAGATTTTAAAACTAAAATAAAACAAGAAAAATGAAATGATTTACAAAGAGAGGTATTATTTTGGGCGGGGGGGGGGGGTTCAAAAAATAGAACTATCAATATAAGTCCTAGACCCTTTAAGCTATTTGTACGAAATAAGGCATATGATCCCTAAATGACCTTATGAAAATGACCCACTATATGAAATTGATAGTGACCAAAGGGTGGGTTCAAAAATATTTTCAAACAAGAATCGAAGAAAGCTGATATTTTTAATAAAATAGTCTCATAATTAAAAGAAGGTATTATTAATTGCTAATGGGTCCAAAATTAAGAAAGGGGAGATGTTCTTCATAAATAATTATAAATTATTTTATTAAATATTAAATATAAGAGAGGGGCCAGGTGTAAGGTAAAGTCATGTCGATGGCTACATCAGCTTATTTTTTCTTTTTAATGTACAGTTTTTATCAGCAATCATTATGTTCTTTGTTGCTTGTATTATGATTTATATAAAAATCCTATATCATTGAAAAAAATACCTTTGTTTGAAAAAATGAGAAATTTATAGATAGAATTTGAAAAAAGCTACTCGATAGAAGTATACAGGGGAGAGGCCCTTTAGCTGTGGTCAGTGTGAACAACGCTTCTCATACAAATCTAATCTCACAAGCCATTTAAGGACACATACAGGGGAGAGGCTCTTTAGCTGTGGTCAGTGTGAAAAACGCTTCTCACACAAATCTACTCTCATAAATCATTTAATGACACATACAGCGGAGAGGCCCTTAAAGTGTGCTCATTGCCCAAAAGCCTTTTCATGAAAGTCAAATCTTATAAGTCATTTAAAAATACATTTTAGAAATCCTTGAAAAATTATCATTTCATTTAACGATGAGTGTATTATTGTTTGACTCTCTTAACATTAACAGTTTTAATACTTTTTTTGATTACAAAATTCTATCCAGACATGAGAGACGGCAGGATTATTTTCAGAGTGGTGCACACTAAAAATATAATTTATAATAGGTCATCCTTATATAATTATAGGTAGGCATATAATATTAGACAATTATGTTATGTCAAGTAAGTTAATTTCAAATTCAAATCAATTCTTAATTTTTTTCTGTGTATTTTCTTTCATGACAGGGGGTGCAAGTGCACCTTCTTGCATCCCCTTCTGGTGCCCATGTATCCAGACAAACTGAAACAAGTTCAATAAAAGCATGAAAAAAAGAAGAAAAAAACATTTTTCATGGAATAATAATATTTAATTAGGATTATTTATTGAATTATTATTATTATTCAGTTCTATTATTTAAATTTTAGATTTGACAAATCAGAGTAAAATAGGAACAATTAAACAGTGTTAAAACATTCGATCAATTGCGACGTTTCGGCAATTTATTATGGCTTGATCAGGCTCTTGATCAATTTCACAAAACACTTTTTGTCATTTATCTTCTTACCATTTAGAATACATATATAGATATCAACATGAACACACTCATTTATACAATACTATCAATTATTTAGAGTAGCCAGCAATGGATTCAACCAGACTCTTCAACGTCGCAATTGATCGAATGTTTTAACACTGTTTAATTGTTCCTATTTTCCTCTGATTTGTCAAATCTAATATTTATTGAATGTTTGGAATTATCTATATAATAAAAATGAATTTCTGTTTCTTTGTAAGCGCAGATCTCTCAAATGCCTGGACCAATTTGGCTAATTTTTTTTAAAAAATATTCGTAATAGTCCAATTCAGGTTAATACGTAAAAAAAAATTGGAAAAGTTGCCCGGAAAATTGGAAAAGGCGGCCCTGTTTGTCAGATGTTTGAGTGCCATTCATTCTTAATAGTTCTAACCACATTATCGTTGAAGAAGAATTTAATAATGAAAAAAGATTTAAAAAAACTATCTATTTTTTTTAAAGTACATTTAAAAACAAAAATTAAAAAAATAAACTGCAACGGATCGTTGCTAAACTTTATCCAAATTCATTTGAAATGTTAATATGTTTATTTCTTTATTATTAATCAGATATCACTTGCAATTTGCAATTCATGTTGACTTTAATTCAAAAATAATGATCGATTCTCATTTAACAGCCGAGGAATAACCATTCTACATTCGATTTTTGACGTTTCGGTTTTTATTGGTAGCCATTGGTGAAGACATGGAGGAATCGACTTAAAATCAAAAATAACTTTCGATTCTTATCTAATACTAGAGGAATAACCTTATTGCATTCCATTTTTATGTTTTGACTATTAATGGCAACCTCTACTGAAAACGTGGAAGAATCGACTTAAAATCAATAAGACTAAATTCTTTTATGATAAACAACTCAAGCTTGAGAATAAGAGAATTTTTTATAAATAGATTATATATAATTTTGTGTCTAGCAAAATGAATAATAATTGTAATTTCCAAGTCTTCTTATCTATAATAATACCTACATATAATATCACTTTTTATTTTATTTTCCCCTTAATGATAACAAGTGGATTTTTAATACATTTAAATATTTGTTTCATCTTATTTGTTATGAGTGTATATTGCATTTAAATAGAATCTCAAATTATATCTATTTAAGACTTTATAATAAAACAATTATATTTATTCTCTGTAACTAATAAAACATCAATAAAGAAGCTCCCTGGCTAGCAAAAGGCCCGCCGAAGGCGGCCTTGAAGCTAGTTTTAAATATAAAAAAACCCCACTCACCCACTACCTGCCTAATACAAGCCCTTAAATCCATATATGATAAAATTTTAAAAATAATATAAGCGAAAGAGATGGTAAGCGTGGTTTCCTTTTCCCGGATGTGTTTGTATTGCTCTGCTGATAAGCCCTGGCTAAATAAAGGGCTGGCTCCCACCCTGTATCTATCCAACTGCGCTCGACTGGCTTCAAGTCCATGTTCGCATTTCACATCCCCCGTATATGCATGTATGGGGGGTACTCTACACACCCCATATACATCCTGATTGAGTGAGGGATGTTCCCTGAAACGGTGTTTCTAGGGGAAGGAGTACGATATAAGTTCTGCGCGAGCGAACCCTGTTGGCTAAATTGGGCTTCGCACCTGCCTTTATATATCCGACATTCAGTTTAGCAGAAAAAAAATGGAACGGTATTTCAATACTCTCTCTTTCTATCGCTAGTAGAGAAACATTTTTTTCTTTTTTCATTCAACATCTATACAATCGAGATATATCGCTCTGTAACGTTAGTAAAACAAAGAAAATTGTTAAAAAGAAGAATAAATATTTTTAAAAAATTCAAATTTTTTATCAAAGAATTTATTTATTTCTCCTAATATTTTTAAAGAACTGTATGAACAATTTTCCAGGACAAGAATACTCGAAGGATCTTCTTCTCTCCTTTAAAAGAGTCAACGAAGGAACCCACTAAAGCCCTCTTTACGAGAAACACGCGATTTTCGAACGCTCAGCAGTCAAATTGGAAAAAAATCGAATCAGCGCTTTTGTCAACTCTTTTATCCCTATGACCTCCAGAGACTGGAACTGGCATCCAGCTACTGTCTTCCCCGCTATAACCTTCAGCTGTTTAAGACCCGCATCCACAGATACCTTCGACTCCTACCCAGCTCATAAAATTCCCTATTCTTCTTTTCACCATGGAGGGGCCAAACTAGGCCTTTAGGGATGCACCTTTTAGGTGTAACTCCTTCTCTCATCATTTTCATTAAAAAAAAAAACTACATGTGAAATTTCGTTTTGATATTCACACTAGTTTTACGTACACAAGTTATTTTTTTATAGAAATTTTAAGAAGGTTAAAATTTCGTTCTAAAGCATTGAAACTTGAACGAAAATTTTTCATAATCTATATACTATTTATTTTTATTTATTTTATTTTATAAATAAAACTAAGGTTTTGTCTGTACCTACGTTACTCCGAATTTCCCCAAATAATAAATAATTTAGGAGCTAGAAATTCACCAAACGGCTTCAGCAAGTAGGCTGAATCACAAAAAAAGTTGCGGTCTACTATTGTAATATATTTTATTATACATTTATTATATTGTTTAATTTCATATACTTAAGCTTATTGATAAATTAAAATAAGCTAATGTGGCCATCAAAATGACTTTACCATACCCCTCTCTTATATTTAAATCCAGATAACGGCTCTCCCCCTACCCATTTTGGGTGGTTAGTTTGCATTTTTAGTCTTCTAGGGGCCCACTGATTATACTATATATTAAAGCCTAGATTAATTTGTAACAACGCTCAGAGAATGCTGCCGACAGGAGCGCTGATGCCGTCGGAATATTTGCGGCAAATTTGAAATATAATTGTAATTGTTATTTGAAATGAAAGACTCCAATTGATTTTTGTTGAAGTTATAACAACCTCAGTCTTAAAGGGCTACCGCTTGTCCGCCCTGCTCCCCTCTCCTTATCATATGTTCTCCTCTTATCATATGTTCACCTAGCGGTTCCTCTCCACTCCTCACCTGACCTCTCTCTGATAATCATTACTATTCAATAAATACTATTTTATCTAAATATATGTGTCTTTACTTTATACAGCTCCCAAATATATCCCAAAATATCCAACAGGTTATGGGCCCAGTTAATTGAAAAAGAATAATTATCAAGAAATTTTCATTCTTTTCTTATTCTTGGAAGAATTTTATAAACGTTTCCGAAAGCCATGTCTACGACTTCAGTGAAGATCGAGCCCCTCGGACGGGATAATTTCGACACTTGGAAGATTCAGATGAAGGCTGTATTAACGAAAAATGATCTTTGGGAATACGTAAATGGAAGCTGTACCAAGATGGAGGATGTAACTCAAGCGGCTGTATGGACAAAAAATGATGCCAAAGCCATGTCGGACTTGATACTATCAATTAATCCTTCGGAGTTAAGACAAATTAAAGATTGTAAATCTTCAAATGAGGTATGGACCAAATTGCATACTATTTATCAATCGAAAGGACCAGCCCGTAAGGCAAATTTATTGAAACAATTGATCTTAAAGAAAATGAATTGCGATGAAAATATCAAAGACCACTTAAATAAATTCTTTGATATTATAGATAAATTAAATGAACTTGAAATAGAAATTCATGAAGATTTAATAACTATTATGCTTCTGTATAGTCTTCCTGATAATTTTGAAAATTTTCGTTGTGCCATAGAATCAAGGGATGAATTACTGAAACCCGAAATTTTAAAAATTAAAATTATAGAAGAAAGTGAATCTAGGCATTCTAAAGATGTACAAGATAACGCACTTGCAACAAAATATTTTAATCCTAATTTTAAAAATAAAAAGTACAACGATAAAAATAAATATTCAAAGAAAAACTTTTTTCAAGGAAAATGCAATTCGTGTGGTATATTTGGGCACCTTTCTAGGAATTGTTTCCAGAATTTAAATAAAAAAGTAAATAATTGCAATTATAATACAGTTTTATCTACTTTTGAAAATCCAAATAATAAAAAGGACGAAAGATGGTGTCTTGATAGCGGATGTTCATCACATATGACTTTCCAAGAAGAAAATTTTATTAATTCAGAATCGCAAAATCAAATTGTAAATTTAGCTAATTCTACGGCTATAAATGTAATTAAAAAAGGTCAAATTGAAATAAATACCTCAGTAAATAATTCAATTACTGTAGTGAAGATGCATGATACTCTCTACGTTCCTGATTTGCGTACAAACCTTATGTCAGTATCAAAAATAACAGAAAAAGGTTACAAAGTAACATTTACGAAAAATATTGCAAAAATTACAGATTTTAAAGGTGTAGTGAGTGCAATAGCAGATAGAATAGATAATTTATATTACATTAGAGAAGAAAAGAAAATTCACGAAATAAAATACGTAGAAAACCCCACTTCAAGAATTAATCTTTGGCACAGACGTTTTGGACATTTAAATGAAAACGATTTGAAGAAATTAAAATCTAGCAACTCAGTTTTGGGACTTAAATTCCCAAATGAAAATTTATCAGCGTGTGAAATATGTTTAGAAGGAAAAATGACTCAATCGCCATTTCCTGCAAACAGTGATAGAAGTACTGAAATAAACGAAATAATCCATTCTGATATTTGTGGTCCATTCAGAAATAAATCCGTTGGAGGAGCTAGATACTTCATAACATTTATTGATGATAAAACAAGATGGACAGAAGTGTATTTTCTTAAAAATAAAAATCAAGCTTTAAGTGTCTTTAAAAGGTTTAAATATTGGACTGAAAAACAAACTGGTTTTAAAATTAAGAATTTCCAAACTGATAATGGTTCTGAATATGTATCTAAAAATTTTTCAGATTATTTAAATAGATGTGGAATTCAAAGACGATTAACAGTACCATATACACCTCAACAAAATGGAGTTTCTGAACGAATGAATCGGACATTATTGGACATGGGAAGATGTATGCTACTTGAAGCAAAATTACCTGAACGTTTTTGGGCAGAAGCTATTAATACGGCAGTTCACATCAGAAATCGATGCCCGAACAGCGCACTAAAAGGTGAAGTTCCATTTTACCTGCGGAAAGGTAAGCGGCCAACAGTTTCATATTTTAAGACATTTGGATCAAGAGGATTTGTTTTAAATAAAATACCGAATAAAGGAAAATTTCAACCAAGATCAAAACCGTGTATTTTCCTAGGATATTCTGAAGAATCTAAAGGATATCGAGTATGGTTAACTAATGAAAATAAATTCCAGATAACTCGAGATGTAAAAATACTGAATGAAGATTTGATCGAAAAAGAAGAAAATCTAGAAAAAGATGAAAAGAATTCAACTTATCTCGAATATCTTATTCCATTAGGTCCAAATGAACCAAATGAAGATAGAGAAACCTCTGATGCTCCAACACAGCCACTGCAGCAAAGAGCAAGAGGCCGTCCCAGAAAAATAAAAACTGGAAGAAAGGGTAGGCCAGCATTGGAATACAAAACCGCGCCAGTATCAGAAGAAAACACCGATTCGAATCAAGATTCAGAAAATCTTACTGAAACCGATGAGGGAGAGGAAGATATTATTATTACTGACGATGAAGACATTCAAATAAGCAATTTATTAGTGAATGAAAATATCTTATACAATGCTGAAAGTGAATCAAGCACGAATTCAGAAGAATGGAGTGATGCTATATTAAACGAATATATTTCACTAATTAAAAATAAAACATGGAATATATGTAATCGCCCCTCTAATCAAGAAATTATAGGAAGCCGTTTAGTTTTTAAAAATAAATTAAATTCTGACGGAACTCTCGAAAGGAAGAAAGCACGACTCGTTGCAAAAGGCTACGCGCAAAGACCAGGAGTCGATTTCGAAGACACGTTCGCACCAGTCATTCGACTTAGTACAATTCGAATGCTAATGGCGTTAAGTGTTCAACTGGAGATGAAAGTTCACCAATTGGATGTGGAAACGGCATATTTAAATGGAGATTTGGATAAACCATTATATATGGAGATTCCAGAAAATTTAAAGGAAAATTTATTAAAAATGAAGAAATCGAAAGATATTTTAATAAAAAATGAAGCATCGAAAATGCTGAATGATATGAACCAAGGCAACAAAGTGTGTGCCTTAAAGAAAGCTTTGTATGGCCTGAAACAATCCGGAAGACAATGGTTTAAGAAACTGGATGAAACTTTAGTGAAACTAGGATTCAAAGCAAGTGACTATGACCCATGCCTTTACATTAAAAAGGAAAAAGGAGAATTCATGTTTTTAGGAATCTACGTTGATGATATAATTCTTATATATAAAAACACGAAATTAATCAGCGAAATCAAGAAAAGTTTGATGCAAAAATTCAAGATGAAAGACCTGGGTTTAATTAAATACTTCCTAGGAATCGAATTTAATTATGATGAGAAGAAAAATGAAATATGTCTATCGCAAAAGAAATATATTTTAGATCTTTTGACAAAATATAAAATGAATGATTGCAAACCCGTAGCAACACCTCTGGATCCTTCAAGAAAGCTAATAAAGCCTGAAACGATTAATGAAGAATCAAGAAAACTTCCTTTTAGGGAATTAATTGGATCCTTATTGTACTTAGCAGTTGGCACACGTCCAGACATTAGTTATGCGGTGAATTCCTTGAGCCAATTCAACAATTGTTACAATGAAGATCACTGGCAAGCTGCAAAAAGAGTGCTGCGATATCTAAAAGGAACAATTGACAATCATTTGAAATTCGCAAGAACAAAGGAGAAATTAAAAGGATATGCCGACGCCGATTGGGGAAATTGCCCTGTTGATAGAAAATCGTATTCTGGATATGTATTTACTTTTGGAGGAGCTGCCATATCTTGGGAAGCTAAAAAGCAACAGACCGTTGCTCTTTCAACTGTCGAAGCAGAATATATGGCGCTAACAGAAGCAGCAAAAGAAGCAATACATCTAGGAAGATTTTTAACCAATATCGGATTGTCGACTTCTCCTGTACACATCAGCAGTGATAGCCAAGGAGCCAGTAGATTGGCAGAAAACCCGATGTACCATTCACGTACAAAACACATAGATATTAAACATCATTTTGTTCGTGAATGCCTTAAAAATAAAAATATTGAAATCGGATATTTGCCCTCAGAAGAAATGCCAGCCGACGTTTTAACCAAGCCCCTATCATGTGAGAAACATGAAAAATGTCTTATAAATTTTGGAATTGAAAAAGGGGCGAAGACTTCGTTTGAGAGGGGGTGTTGAAGTTATAACAACCTCAGTCTTAAAGGGCTACCGCTTGTCCGCCCTGCTCCCCTCTCCTTATCATATGTTCTCCTCTTATCATATGTTCACCTAGCGGTTCCTCTCCACTCCTCACCTGACCTCTCTCTGATAATCATTACTATTCAATAAATACTATTTTATCTAAATATATGTGTCTTTACTTTATACAGCTCCCAAATATATCCCAAAATATCCAACAATAAATTAAGAAACATTAAATATATTGATAATTATTCCCCCCCCTCACCCCTCAAAAATTAAATATTCAATTCGCTTTTCTTTGTGCACAGAAAAATAAATTAATCACATCTTAATTGATTTGTATTTTATATATTATTTGTTTATTTTTTAATAATTTGCCACTTTTTATAATTTTTTAAAAATCTAAATTTTGTTATTCTTAGGGCAAAAATGAGGCGAAACTTTTAAGAAACTATGTATTTTCGGGAGTTTACAGATATACATTTGGAGTGTGGTGTTTTAAGAGGAATAAAATTTTTGGACCGAGACGCTGCCCGCCAGGGCACCAGCCCGGAGGGCCGAGCTTCGAGGGCGTGCCGAAGGCACTCACGAAAAGCTCGTATATACATAATTTTTTGATTACAATACTTCACCATAAACTGCATGGTAAAGTAAATACGATGAGGATAGTCTTGTTTTCTTCACATGCGTATATATTGTTGACTAAGTTTAAGGGGCTAGTTGATATGGTACAGGAATACAAATGGCTGGTGGTTTGAGTATTGAATTCACCTGAAAATGTTGGGCTCTTTGAGATTTACAATTTCCATTTAGAAAAAATGTAGAAAATCAGAGAAAAAAAATCGTATCATTATATAGAGTGTTATTGAATGGTTTCAATTAAACAAATAAACTACATCTTTGTTTCTAGTTTTAGCTTTCTAACTTAAGATATCCCGTGGTGAAAAATAGATAAATCACTAATAAAGTATATCACGTTTTGAAAAACATATCCTAACCGAAGAACCGATCTATTTTCTCAGCAAACATAACTATGTAGTTAACTCTAAATAATAAAGTAAAGAAAATTTTGAAACTTTTTAAAATTTAAAATATAAAACACTAGGTAGGTTTCACAAAAATAAAAGATGCTTGTTTAGCATGAATCTATATATATATTTCAGGGTATAGGCCCATCTTCAGGAGTTTACAGAGGAAACACAATACAAAAATATAAAAAATGCTTTACAAGTAAATTTCTTAATTTTAACAATAAGAGAAGAGGGAGAAATTAAGAAATTTACTTGTAAAGCATTTTTGTATTTTTGTATTCAGTTTCCTCTGTAAACTCCTGAAGATGGGCTTATGCCCCGAAATATATCTATATATTAGTTCGTTTTGTACGTTTTTTTGGGGTAAATAAATTTTTATCAGAAATCTAACTCATTTCATCTTATTCTACACCCTTTTAGGTACCAGAATCCACTCTTAAGTCCAAACCATTTTTTTGACACACTAGGTCCCTTTTCTCGGAGAAGGTCACATATATAAAAATCTTTGCCCGATACACTCACTCACTCATCATCAAAACAGACAGAACCACTGGACATAGAAACATGAAATTTGGACAGGATATTACATCTATGACATAGGGGCTCACTAAGAAAGGATTTTTCGAAATTCGACCCCTAAGGGGGTCAAAGAGGGCAAAGTGGGTTTTCACTGATTATGCGATATCTCTTAAGCAGAATAAAATATCTAATTGCTTTTTACTTATAAAAATACTAAATTAAAATATCTAAAATCTAATTTCATGATTTTTTCGAAACTCAAACCCTAAGGGGGTCGAAGGGGGCAAAGTGTGTTTTCCCTAATTATGCGATATCTCTTAAGGAAAATAAAATATCTACTTGCTTTTTATTTATAAAAATAATGAATTAAAATATCTAAAAAAAATTTCAGGATTTTTTGAAATTCGATTCTTAATGGGGTCAAAAAGGGAAAAATATCTTTGCAATGTGTTTACACTAATTATGCATTTTCAATTAAGAACGATAAGATATCTACTTGATTTTTACTTAATAAAATTCTAAATACGAATATCTAAAAAGTAATTTCAGGATTTTTTGAAATTCGACTCACAACTATCCAAAACTCTCTCCTATCTTGATCACATTTTGTAGAGTTATTCTTTATTACATTAAGAAACTATTCCTGTAAAAATCAACTATCAAAATTGACTGTATGGGGGCGAAGGGAGGGGGCAAAATATAGAAATTTCTAGCTTTTTTTGTACATTTACTCTTTAGAAAACTGAGAGTTATTTATTTGCAAATATCTAAATATCTATCTATTAAACTACAATAAAATGTTAAAATTCTACGTGCTAAATTTAATGAAAAAGTTAATTTTTTGCCAGGTTTTATAATTAAAAAAAACAAAAACAAAAAAAAACATACTTTTTTGGGAATTGAGATTTTTTTAAATGAATTTTGGAGACCTAATAATCACTTCCCGAGACGCTGCCCACCAGGGCCACCTGCCCGGAGGGCCGAGCTGTAAAGGGCACGCCTGGAGCAGCTTGTATAGTATATATGGGCAACCCCGGCCCTCCATCAGCTTCAATCTGGCCCGCGAGAGATTCAGAAATTTCAAATAACGTGCAAAAAAAATTAAACAAGGGCAATTGCTAAATCAGCTGTACAGTCATTTTCAAGCTCTTCAAAACAAAATTCGCTTATGGGAAACACAAATGAGAAGTAAATACTGTTTTCATTTATTAACATTATCCAGTCACGAAAACATTGAATACGGTCGCTATGCTGAAAAACTAAAACTACTGTCAGAGCAATTCACTGATCGGTTTTCCGATTTTCAGAATTTGGATAGCACTTTCAATATTTTTGCAAATCCTTGTAAGTGTAATGTGGAAGATGCTCCGCTTCACCTACAAATGGAGTTGATCAAGCTCCAAGAAGACTCATATTTGAAGTCTAAATTTGTTGATGTGGAACTAAGCGAATTTTACAGAACATACCTTTCCAAAGAAAAGTATCCACAGCTGAGAGTTTTCGCACGAAAAATAATTTGCACATTCGGAAGCACGTATAAATGTGAACAGCTTTTTTCAATCATAAAAATTAATCAAAATAAGCATCGTACTCGCCTTACAGATGTTAATTTAGAAAACACTTTGCGCCTATGTACTAGTGATATAAACTCCAATATTGATCATCTTGTTTCTCAGCTTCAAACTCAAGTCTCTCATTAATTTTAATTTGATTTTTCCATCTTTTTTTTTTGTTAATTTGCTCTTTATGTTTGATTATGCTAAGTATTATAATAAATAAAAATTATCGCTATTTTATTCACTACTACCTACTTATTTCTTACCTACGGCCAGCGACCTGATTAAGTTCCGAAATTACGCCCTCAGCTAAGCAAAGGTTGCCCATACCTGATATATAGAGTCGTCCTAAACAAGCATCTGATCTTTTATTTTTGTGAAACCTAACTACTATTTTATTAACCGACTTCAAAAAAGGAGGAGGTTCTCTATTCGACTGAATTTTTTTTTGTGTCTATGTTACCTCATATCTCCGCCAATTGTGAACCGATTTTGAAAAAAAAATTGCCTTGGGTTCAGTCTATCTTCTGATTGGGACCCATTTTTTTTATAGGTATTAGACCTTTTTTGTTAGGTTTGTTCAGGCCTAACTTCTTTGTTTATAAACCTATTACGATGATTCTTTTTTTATTGGAAAGGGGGTATTTTAGGGATGGTGCCATATTAATTTGGTCAAGTTCTGATGATATGATCACTATTAATAACATCACTAAAAAGAGAAAAATAAAAATAATTTTTAAGAAGAAAATAAAACCGACTTCAAAAAATTAAATGCAACAAATAAAATACACTAAAAGATATAAAATAATTATTATCTTATTTAGTTACAACTAAACGACGAAATATTAACATGAAATTACTTTTGAAGTCGGTGCCAAACATATACCTTTTATGAATCACACTCGACGGATCTTACTTAGTACGTTTGGCGGGTACGCTCGCTTATAGGTATAGTTTGTTTGGCACCGACTTCAAAAAGTAATTTCATGTTAATATTTCCTCGTTTAGTTGTAACTAAGGTGACCAACTATACTTATTTACTGAGTTTTGTACTCTTTTTTTGCAAACCGTACTCTTTTCAAATCCTGTACTCTGAAAGTACTCATTTGTATAATTTGAAATATATATTGATATATTAATGAAGGAAGTAAAAGATATTGTTATTAATGACAATTTTCTCTTTGAAGAAATTCGAAGAGTAAATTTATATTTAAATGAAGAAAAATTGAAGTAATGGAACGATGAGAAAATAGAACTTGACAAAAGATGGGTAGAAATCTTTCGGCATTTTAGAGTAGAACATATCCCACATGAAAATTTAAAAGTTTTAATAGAAATTTCCTTATGTTGTCCAGGCACTAATGCTGCTGTTGAAAGGGTATTTTCACTAGGGAATGATTATTGGAGCAGTGAGAAGTCGCAACTTTCTGTAAAAACATTATCAAATTTAATATGCAAAATGAAAGTTGTTCGGATGTGGCTACATTATTAGACGAACATCCTCATTTAGCAAAAAAATCCACTCCGAAGAAAAATATGTTTTTAAAAGACAATTTAATTCATACACTAAAAGTCCCATAAGCAACGGTGTTTTTGTCACTATGACAGCGAAAAAAGTTTACCCTAACTTTTCCATCGACAAAACTGAACCTAGCTTTATTTTTTCAATTATGTTTTATTTATTAATTGGTTTTTTAATTTTAAAACCCACTAATAGGTTAAAGCAAATATTGTTATATTATATTAAAATTAGAAATTTTTTGTTTGTTTTTCATTAACAGGTGTCTAAATCATAACAAAATAGGTGTGTTTACAAATAAAGTGGTTCAAGTGGATTTTTTTATATAGCTTGGAAACAAATCTTATTTAATTTTATGTTTTTATTTCAGATCCTATACGATTATTTTTTTTATTTTTATTTTCCTATTTATTTTTTTATCAAGTTGTTTATAAGAATTGTATTTTTAATAATTGTACTTTTCCTCTAAATTAAATAAACTAATTTATGTCATAATTTTGTTAATTTTGTGATTTACGTATTGATTCATTAAATTGTCTTACCGAATTACACTCAAGCTTTTTTGGGGTCGAAGTAAACTTGATATTTTATAATTCGAGTTTTGTTGCTTTTGGGCAATTTAACTCAAAAAACTACCAGAAAAAATTATTCGTCCTACGGACTCATAATTTTTTCACAGGTAATTTTTTTAGTTTAGTTGCCAGGCAACAAAATTCTCATTAAAATGTCAAGTTTACTTCGGCAAAAAAAGCTCTCGTGTAATTATAAGTGAAAATAAAGTTTTTATCGTTTAAAAATAGTTGGTCACCTTATTGTAACTAAATAAGATAATAATTATTTTATACCTTTTATTGTATTTTATTTGTTGCATTTAATTTTTTGATGTCGGTTTTATTTTTTTCTTAAAAATTATTTTTATGTATTTTAAAAAATTTTCTTTACTTTATTTAAAATATTTCTCCAAGAACCCACACCATTCTCCCTTAACAAAAATCAAGATAAATTAATAAGAGAAAATACATATTTCGATTTAACTGTCGATGCTATAGATATCCATAAAATGCCACTAAATTAGAATTATGTTTTATAACTGTGGCCACTTTTCAATAAATATTTAATCAAAAATGGTTTTCCAGAGTTTATTTATATAAAATCGATTAATTTTCTTATATTACACTTTAATGCCTTTAAAGAATAAAGCTGAGAGGGTCGCAATCGGAAAATATTCAGTGATTAAACATTTGCATAATCAGGTTAGCAACAGCAAAATTAAACGCAAGCATTTAATATATCTGTATCGGGTTGAATAAAATCGAAATCTTAAAAAGCTATAAATAAAACAATCCTACTGATCAACTAACAAGATATTTTCCTATAGGTATATTATATATATATATATGGAATTATCATTTATTCATTGCCCACGGCAAGCAGTGGATATTATCTTAACATCAGAGAATTTGAAATGTAAATTTGCAAACATACACGAAATACCGCTAAAGGCCTGTATATCTATTTTCGTGAGCAAGCTAAGAGGACTATACATTATACATATTTTCTAATCAATACTTTCAAATTAGTTCATTATTATATTAATATGGATTTGAAAGTTTATATTAGGAAAATAAGGACAAGTTTTTATGTATGACGTTTTTATTTATCAGCTAACGTTTCGCCGACTTTTGCCGACTTCTTCAGGGCTTCAAATAGTCATGTCACACATTCATCTAAATTTTCTTATTATCTTCCATTACCATTGAAGACCATCAAAACCCAAATTTCAAAAAATATTTGGCACATTCACAAAAAAAAAACAATTTTTCTTTCTTTTCTTTTTATATTATCAATTTCATTAGATATAAAACAGAAATAACATATATAGTACGAGGCAACCAAATTCGAATTTGAGATTTCTTTATGTAACATCAATTTCTTTATGTAACGGTCAAAAGGAGAAAAATACTCTATTTTGGTTCAAAAATAGGGTTGCCTTATTCTATATGTGTTATTTCTGTTTTATATCTAATGAAATTGTTAATATAAAAAGAACTGAAAGAAAAATTGTTTTTTTTTTTGTGAATGTGCCAAATATTTTTTGAAATTTGGGTTCTGATGGTCTTCAATGGTAACGAAGATAATAAGAAAATTTAGACGAATGTGTGGCATGACTATTTGAAGCCCTGAAGAAGTCGGCAAAGTCGACGAAACGTTGGCTGATAAATAAAAAAGTCATACATAAAAACTTGTCCTTATTTTCCTAATATAAACTTTCAAATTAATACAAATTATGGACGGAAATGATAATATTAATTATATTTATACTCTTATTGTATCAAATTCATTAATGTGAATCAGAAATTCAGAAATTCCAAAATTCTAAACCCTTTGTTCGATTTAGACCAAAATTTGCACATACATTCAGAGTAGGTAGGTATGCAAAATTTGGTTCCAACAAAAATGTTTTAATATGTTAATTAATTGAATTCTTAAACAAATAATTTAATTAATTAATGTTTATAATAGGAAAATAAGAACAAGTTTTTATGTGTGATCTGTTTATTTATCAGCCAACGTTTCGTCGACTTTGACGACTTCTTCAAGACTTCAAATATTCATGCCACACATTTGTCTAAATTTGACTTTTTGAAGCCTTGAAGAAGTCGGCAAAGTCGACGAAACGTTGGCTGATAAATAAAAAAATCACACATAAAAACTTGTTCTTATTTTCCTATTATAAACATTCAAATTAATACAAATTATGGACGGAAATGATAATATTAATTAATTACTTTATTTATTAATAATAATACAAAATTATTTAGAGATTTAAAATTTTTCGACCTCAAGGCCCGAAGATCACACCATCGATTGACCTTTTTATAATTTTTGTCGATTCATTCTTATAAAGAGAAACAAAGAGGTTGTCCTCTGCTTGATGCAAATAAACATACAGATATATATATTTCAAATATATATATATATATATATATATGTATATATATTATTTATTTGTTTGAGACTATAGTTTCGAAGCCTTGGCCTTCATCAACAGTCTTTTATTAATTATAAATATTATTTTTCATGGGGTCAGACTTTCCTTTGTTATAAAAGGGATACATATATTTAAAAGAAATGTGACCTGAAAATTGTTTTTTAATTCTAACTGGCTCTCGGCTAAGTAAAGATCAAAAAAATGTCAATATCCATGCGATACTGGTCCAATGAAAAATAATATTTATAATTAAAAAAGGATGATGATGAAGGCCAAGCCTTCGAAACTAAAGTCTCAAACAAATAAATAATAAAAATACATATATATATTTGATATATATGTCTGTATGTTTATTTGCATCAAGCAGAGGAGAACCTCTTTTGTTTCTCTTTATGAATCAACAACTCTGCTACTCTTGGCAAAATTAAAAACTTTTTAATTAGATTTATTCTTATTTGAATCTTAAATTGGAAAAATTAGGAAAAACCCCTCATACCTTTTTTTTTATTAAATTCTTGAATATTTTCAGTTAAACGGGTAGATTTTAGTCAATTTACATTTGACATTTTAACCCCTTTAAAAATTGAAAATAGAAATTTCATCTTAAATCTTATTTTATTATCATTTTTTTTTTTTTTTTTCTTAAGAAAAACTCAACAAATGCAAATTTATTTTCAAACACTGTCAAAGTTCTCTGGCTAAACTTTCTAACAGGTAAATTTTTGCAATTTCAAACCAAGAGAAAACTTTTCATACACGCATCATTCGTTTCAAAGGGTAATATAAAGTTAATGGAGCAAATAATGATTGGAAAAATAAAAGAACAAGACAGACAGACAGACATCTATTTCCAATTAAAAAGAAGAAAATCGGGAGGTTTCTTTAAATATTTTATCTAGAGAATGGCACTTTCTTTTAGTTTGGCTATCAACAAAAATTTAATCTTTATCTTTCTGGCTTTTAGTTTTATATTAGCATCGCGCTGGCTTAGGGGTGCGGGACGAGGGGATGCCTGGGGGGGTGAAACCCACTCGAACGTTTCCTACCACTCCCTTATCATTTTGTTTTTATAGTCAAAACTTTTACCTTTATTTTGTTAGTCCATGTGAATTTTATCAAATATTTAATTCAAAAGTATTTCATTATCAAAATAAAAGTAGCAGAGTTTTTAATTAATAAGAAAGTCGGAGTAAAAAGTGAAAACTATTTAAAAACTTATAATGCTTTACGTAAATTTTAGTGATTTGGCATATCTCAGCAAACGGTTTAAGGTAGTTCTTTCCCAAATGCAAAAATTCAAGAAGTCTTTGAAACTTGGAATATAAGTCATTAAAAGCATAATACACATACTGTTAAAATTTGAAGACGATTTACCACACCAAACATGAAATAATTGCAATTAAAAATGACATTTTTATATAGGGTAGATTGGGAAAGGGTGGGGAAATGATCATTATTTTATTATTTTTCATTGAAGGACTTTCACCATCTTGAATAAAAACTAATATTTGTTAGAATAATATATACGGAGTAAATTAAAAAAAAATAGAAATTATTTACCACGTAGTTTTGATAAAAAATAAAAAAAAACATATTGGGCTGTTATTTTTAGTGGAGGGGATATAAGCACAATGGCTTGGAAACAATCCGGTAGTATGTGTGTATGCATATAGAGATTTCGTAGTGTGAGTGGACAGTCACGTTAAAAAAACATAACCTAAAATTTTAGTTCCGTTCATATTTATAGAGGGGTTACGAGGCTAAAATTTTTTCTGTGGATTGTCGCTAAAGAACCTCCTTAAGCTGGAATGTTGAAACTTGACATTCAGATGCAGGTTATTGATATAAACTTGTGTGCCAAATTTTAGCTCATTAGCTACTACGCTTCAATAAAGATAAGAAATACTGAGGGGTGATCCACGATTGGAAGTAGGTGTACACCTCTTTGGAAGTATTTTGGAAGTACTTGGAAATATTTGAAATTACTTGGAAATTTTTGGGATTATTTGGAAATATATTCAATTACTTGCAAATATTTGGAAGTACTTGGAAACATTTGGAAGTACTTGGAAATATTTGGAAGCACATGGAAATACTAGGTGTTCCGGAAAGTCATTACCGGTTTTTCGAAAAAAAAACTACGTAATTTTTAAGAAAATGGAAAATTTATTTATTCAAAGTATTGGCCATTTGATTCTATACATCTTGCCCATCTTTCTGGCAATTTATGGATGCCATCCCAAAAAAACTGTTTGTCCTTTGAGCAAAACCATTCATCGAGCCATTTTCTAACTTCTTCGAAATTGGCGAAGTGCTGCTCTGCAAGCGCGTGTCCCATCGATGCGAAAAGTTGATAGTCGGACAGGGCAAGGTCTGGAGAGTACGGCGGGTGCGATAATATGTCCCACCCAAGTGCTTTCAACGCTTCCTTGACCGGTTTTGCTTTATGAGACGGCGCGTTATCGTGTTGTAAAATCACTTTACCGTGTCTTCGGGCCCATTCTGGACGTTTTTCGATCAATGCGTGGTTCAAATTGATCATTTGTTGTCGGTGTATTGTTTTTTCAATTGTTTTTGAGTTTGGGTTGGGTCTTCATCCAATAACTCCTGTAGTTTCGCTTCTTCAAACTTTTTTGGTCTACCAGAACGTTCTTTATCTTGCACATCGAAATCACCACTTTTGAATTTTCGAAACCACACCTCCATGTTTTTAAGGTTAAAGCATGCACACCGTAAGTTTCTACCAGCAAACGATGGCTTTTTTCTTTTGATTAAATAAGAAAAGTAATGCGTGCCGCAAATGCACGTTTTCAGGCATGAAACTTGACATTTTCAAAGAGGTATAAATCTATGAAAGTGTTACTTTAGGAAAATATAACATGTATAGCTTTGAAGCTTGATGTAAGTAGAATAAAATGCATATGTGTCAAATCATAACATTGCATACTTAAGCCTAGCGACATCTGTTAGAAAAACCGGTAATGACTTTCCAGTACACCTGGTATTTGGAAGTACTTGGAAATATTTGGAAGTACAAGTGGAAGTAGGTGTACAACATATTAGGTCGCTGTCGCCCCTCGAGAAATACTAAAGGGGGATGGCACACGGAGCTAAAAAGAAAAATTAAAAGTGAAATGGTGCAAGTGTGGTGTCAGGGCTGCGCCACTCGTGTGTAAAACTAAATTTTGACCCCATATAGACACATTAATAAATTAAAAGGTTTACCTCAGGGCTGTCCAACCCGCGGCCCACCATTGCAATGAATGCGGCCCGTCATAAAATTATAAATATCCTTGAAATATTAAGGTTTAATTAATAAAGTAAAGGGTGTGTAGTTTCACAGTGAATGAAATAAAACTCAAAGAGGTTTATACAAACTGAATATATTTCGGATTATTAGTCCATCATCAGGAGTTTACAGGTTAAAACTAATAATAATTGAACGAGCGATCACAATTTTTAACATCTAAATCATACGTTCAATTATTATTAGTTTTAACCTGTAAACTCCTGATGATGGACTAATAATCCGAAATATATTGAGTTTGTATAAACCTCTTTGAGTTTTATTTCATTCAGTGTGAAACTACACACTCTTTACTTTATTAATTAATATCATGTTTTACCTAAAACCTACACCACTTTCTATAAGTAAAAAAAAAAAAAAAAAGATTAAGGTTTTTATGTACTTACTGGAAAACATATCTGATATTTTTTTTCTAAAATAAGAAGAGATTGGATAATCATCCCAAAAGTTTTCGAAGAATAAAAGGGTAGATTTTCAATTTTTAACATGAAAAAAATATATCAAGAATTCGAAAAAAATAGTGGCAATTGTGGCATATTTTGACTCTATTTTTATTAGATATAAATTTTAATAAGATTTTTACTTACTGGAAAACATATCTGATACAATGTGATATTTTTTTCTAAAATAAGAAGAGATTGGAAAATCATCCCAAAAGTTTTCGAAGAATAAAAGGGTAGATTTTCAATTTTTAATATGAAAAAATATATCAAGAATTCGAAAAAAAATAGTGGCAATTGTGGCATATTTTGACTCTATTTTTATTAGATATAAATCTTAATTGAAAGTATTTTCCTAGATTAACAATAAGTTGAATTTGGAATGCAAAACCTGTATCTAATTCTAATGATTTCTGTATCTCAAGTGCTGGTTAGAGTTCTAAAAAATGGACCGAAACATTATATATAAATGCACCTTTTAAAACACATTAAATTGGATTTTTCAATTTAATAACACCATTACTTGATACCTAGTAAGGAAAAAAATTTAAAAACACCTCAGAAATCGTTCCAACCATTATTTTCTAAATTTTTACGGAAGTATCAACGCCAAGTTGCTACAGGGTCCAACGACACTTCAACATATATTGTAAACGCTCGAGTTGCCCACATTTGGGGCAATTGCACAGGATAACCTGTCCGAGGTGCAATGGACAGGTCTTGCCATGAGGGAACCACCTTGATGATCATGGTAACCCCTGCACCAGGTAAGTAATGATGATAGTTTAAAAATGAATCACAAGCTCTACAAAGGATGTGAGTTGATTATATTTTTGTGCCCTCGTCTCCTTGGTGTCCAATATATGGTAAATTTGAGGCCGATAACTCCTGAGACCTAAATCCTATTTCAAATATCATTTTATTATGGGATCTTTGTGTAAGGCCGGAATTTCGAGGAAATCCAAGTCTAGGCAGGCCAGGGTACCCACAGAGCTAATGTGCAAGGACGGTTGAAGGTACGTCTGTATCATTTTAATATAACCTTAGTAGCACAATCTTTCAAACTATATAGTCAGTTCAGGATTTACGTATAACCACAAGATATTGCTTAGAGCCCCCTCTTTCTTGGGGGGCCCAAAAAAAATTGTCCGAGCTAGCAATTGTCATATATACTTAAATATACTGCAACATGCATTATTTGTCCCAATGCCGCACGTCCGGAATAATAATATTAAGACTTTGTAAATTGTGCCTTTTAAGGTAGTTGTTCCGCCAAATGCGTTTTCGTAGGATTTTTCTGAAATTTAGATATATTATTATTCAAATACTTGTGCATCGATTGGTGGCAAAACGAAATTGATGAACAATACAGTTCCGGAGATATTTAATTTCAAAAATCGATTTTTTCGGGCTCTTTAGCATTGCACTATACGGGATATCGGAAAGTTTACATACATATTTAATTATAATTAAGAAACCCTTGGTACAATTTTTATAAAAAACTAAACCAACATTAAACAATAACCAATACATATTTTAAGACAAGTTCATTCATAGTTACAACACAGTTTCTGAGATAATAAGGAATAAATAATGAAAAATGCATATAAAAAAATTCTCACTAAAAACATTTTGGCAACAGCGCATTTGTTAAACCAGCGAAAGAGGGAGTAAAAAGCAGAAAGCGCGCGTGCGCTAGATTTTTTGAAAATTATAATTTTCATAAGATGTAACGTAGGCGTTGATTACATTTGTTAAAAAATAACAAAACTATATTTATAGAAATTTTTGAAAATATTATTATTTTTATTATTATTAGTTCACTCTTTAAAGTATATAAGTTTAATTTTTTTTCTGGATAAGGGTATAGTTAATCATTTTTTACTTTACCATACAGGGTGTATGGTCAAGTATTGTGATCGTGCATGAAATAAGCGTTTTTTTCTTCTTTTTTCGAAATAATAATTGTTTTCTCAAAATGTCTGCTAGTCTGTTAGTTAGTCTGTGCGTTACCAAATTTTTGTGGACGAGCTAGCTGAAAAACTAGTGTGAATATCGAAACCAAATTTCACACCTAGTTTTGGTCCATTGTCATTAAGAGCTGGTTAGATTTTGGTGCATGTCGACCCAAAATTAAGGGGGGGGGGGGTTAAAATTTAAAATTATAATCTTTTCAAACTAAAAAAAAAACAAGAAAAATGAAATATACAATAAAATAAACCTATAATAATGAAAATATTTTTTTCTGGGGCCAAAATTAATGGTGGGGGGGGGGGCGAAATCTAGGCCATTTTAGCAAACTCAACCAAATTTTATACACATAATCAGCGGACCCCCTAGAAGTCTAAAAATACAAAAACTAACCACCCAGAATTTTTTTTTTTTTGAGGGGGGGGGGGAATTAAAATCTTGGTCCTTGTATCAAACTCAACCAAATTTTGTATACCTCCAATTGCATGCATTTTTCTAATCATGAGGAATTGTTATCATGAAAATCTAATTTTAGCTTAAATAACAATTTAAATCAAATAAACAAAAAATAATAACATGTTCTTGATATAAAAATAATTTTATTTTGAAAACATTTAATATTTATATCACATTCAGTACCTATATATCTTTGAAATATAGCCAAAACATAAAAAAATTAATACTAGAGATATATAAAAATAATTTTATTTTGAAAACATTTAATATTTATATCACATTCAGTACCTATATCTTTGAAACATAGTTAAAAACATTAAAAAATTTATACTAGATATGAAGTCCAACCTAGAAAACAATTCTTTGTGGACAATCTTAAGTTTAGAGAATGTTTATCAATTTTTACCTATATAAATTTATATCTTTATCTCATTATATGAGGTTATATTTTATAAATAAACACCCGTTTCCACGTTTGCTCCAACCCATGTCATAAGAAACAATTATGTTAATAATGTTTCCTAGAGCAACATCAAATTTAAAAAATTTCAATTTGAAATTTTCTAAAGGCTCTGATGAAGTTGAAGTAGAAGCAAGTGACGCTGAATTTGATGAGATATAGACAGGATGTAAAGATGTTGAAGATAGGTCAACTTTGAGAGCAGCTTTTAAAGAAATATACTCATCATAAATTTCTTGAGAAATTTCGCCTGGCCTAATGAAAGAAAAAAATTATATTATTTTTTATTGTAAATAAAATTATTGTTTTATTAATTTATTATAAATAATCGATGAATTAACAAAATATTTATAATTGTCAATTTTAAAAATAATATCTTACAGAGCTTCACATAATTTCTCCACGTTTTCTACTACTAATCGACGTTCTTCTTCTGCAGCTCGTTTGCAACTGTCTTTGGCAGTGTCTTCTATAATATACCCAACCTCTCGTTCATATCTTTTAAATAATGATGATGAAATAGCTGGTATATCCAAGCAAGCCAGAATTTTGCTCACGCACGAATATCCAACTCCAGAGTGTATAGCTCCTAAAATCAGATTTAAAAATTTGTAAATCTAGTTCAATATTTTCATTATAAGACTTTATTATTATTTTTATTGAATCTGCATATTAAATATATATATTATATATATCAGGGGCGCAACCAGGATTTTGGAGTATATAAATTTAGCAGCCAGAAACCGTCGTAAACTCATACACCTAACTCTTATTTGGGATGCCAAACGTCGATTCAAATTATTTCCAGCTTATGCATATTTACCTATTGGCCAGCAGAAGTCTAATTTTCTTGGGCTATTAAATTTATCAAATAGTTTTTTTATTTTCATTTGTAAATTTGTTAATTTTTGCTTTTAGGTACTTTCATTTTTTCCTTGACCCGGGGGGGGGGGCGGGCTAGCGCTTGGTCCCCCCCCCTCGTGGTTGTGCCACTGATATATATATATATATAATAATTTATTTTACTGCTATCAATAATTTTGTATTAAAAAAATTAAACTTACCTAGTGCAATTTTGGTATTTACGTCACTACATTTCACACCATCTTTAGATGTATGTTTCTTTCCAGTACTGACATGAGTTAATGTATAGCAATCTTGACATTTTATTGAAAAAATAGAATTCAAACCTAATCGCCTTTCATCAACAATATTTTTTAATAAAATATCTTTCTGACAGTGACAACAGGTTAGGTTATTCGCCAACTCGCCCACTTCAATTATTCGGGTACCTACATTAGCACTCTTAGTACACATTTTTTTTCGTTTTTTTCCTTCATTCATTACCGCAACAGCTTTTAATCGTTTATTTAGAACTTTTTGATTAATAAATCGACTTTTAAAATGTATTTTATCATTCATTTTATCTGTCATTTTAATGTCATGTATAAAAATATTCAATCTCTTTCAATGTTGCCAAATTTCTCAAACGAGCACGGGATTGGCTAGATTTGGTACAAAAACAGCAAAAAGTGTTGGCCTTATGAACTATGAATCCTTATTGACTGTTCTATATACTTGAGCATTAACTTTTTGCTGGTATTGTCGCGAAACAACTACCTTAAAAGAACTTTTATTTATTAACCGACTTCAAAAAAGGAGGAGGTTCTCTATTCGATTGAATTTTTTTATTTTTTTTGTGCCTATGTTACCTCATATCTCCGCCAATTCTCAACCGATTTTAAAAATTTTTTTTGCATTGGGTCCAGTCTAGCTTCCGATTGGTCCCATTTTTTTTCGTATTTTTTTCATAGGTATTAGACCTTTTTTATTAGGTTTGTTTAGACCTAACCTCTTTGTTTATGAACTGATTTCGATGGTTCTTTTTTTATCCGATAGGGGGTGTCTTAGGGATGATGTCATATTAATTTGGTCAAGTTCTGATGATATGATCACTATTAATAACATCACTAAAAAGAGAAAAATAAAAATAATTTTTAAGAAAAAAATAAAAACCGACTTCAAAAAATTAAATGCAACAAATAAAATACACTAAAAGGTATAAAATAATTATTATCTTATTTAGTTACAACTAAACGACGAAATATTAACATGAAATTACTTTTTGAAGTTGGTGCCAAACATATACCTTTTATGAATCGCACTCGACGGATCTTACTTAGTACGTTTGGAGTGTATGCTCGCTTATAGGTATAGTTAGTTTGACACCGACTTCAAAAAGTAATTTCATGTTAATATTTCGTCGTTTAGTTGTAACTAAATAAGATAATAATTATTTTATACCTTTTAGTGTATTTTATTTGTTGCATTTAATTTTTTGAAGTCGGTTTTTATTTTTTTCTTAAAAATTATTTTTATTTTAAACACAGGTTGTATTTTTAAGTTTGTTATGAATAAAAATGATTTTTAAAATAAATATTTATTATTTCACTATCTATATACTTCTTAATTGTATTTCAGTTTAACCCTCTAGGAATCCAAAAATCATATTTGGCACTGACATATAATATCTGGACTTATATAGGGCCCCATATCTCAATTAGCTTAGGGCATTATCAAGTCTAAATACGGCCCTGTATATAGTAACTACATATATAGACTATATAGTGTGAAACATTGTGCTACTAGGAAACATACAGAGAGAGTGGAAAAAGAGAAGTCTAGGAATTGCCTACCTGCAGGCGTCTTCTCAGCTCGAAGCTCTTTTATGGAAAAGATCCTCGGCAGTGTGTCGGAATCTTAACTGAAAAAAGATATTATCATTAAAGCTTATGTTAAAAATAATTTAAATAAATAATAAAGCCATGGATTCAAATAGAATTTTTCTAAAATAAAATATACTAATGTGGCCATCCACATGACTTTACCATACGCCTGCCCCTCTGTTATATTTCTTCTTTCTTCTTCTTTCGGATTTCTACGTCTGGCGACTCTTCTCCGTTCCCAATTTCCAAGTTTCATTATCCGAGACATCCATAATCTCGAGATTTCTGGAACTCATAGCCTCGTTCACCTCGTCCATCAAAGAGCCCCTACAACAGTTGCAAAACAGAAAAAACGAGACATAACTACCGTTTTGAAACCGTAATTCAACCTAATTCTTCTTCTTCTTCTTCTTGTTTTTAAACCTATAGGTTTGTTTCTTCCAGATCGTCATGCCATCTTTTCTTGGGACGACCTCTACTTCTTATTCCAACCGGCTTGTCGGTCATCACTTTCTTTACTAGTCGGTCTTCTGTCATTCTTCCCACATGCGCGTACCATTCTGTTCTTCTTCTCTTGATCCATTCTCCCACCTTCTGTATTCCACATTTTTCTCTAATATCTTCACTCTTCATTCTATCGAGCCTGGTCACGTTCATTATCCTTCGCAATGTCTTCATTTGCTCATGCTCGAAGAAACAGAGATAAGCCAACCTAATTAAAACTATATAATGACTATAATTTAACCAATCAAAAAAGTTGCATTTGGGTTTTATTTTGGTCTCTGTGCTATACGGGTAATCAAGGGTATATCAAAAAATAATAAACATATTAACGAGAATTGTTTTTGATCGCATTTTTTGAACAAGATATATATCGCGAAACTACATCTGGTTGAGGCTATTGGAGTCTGCTGACTGAAAAACGCGATCAAAAAAATTTCGTTAATATGTTAATTATTCTTTGATATATTAATGAGAAAATTATCAAGTTATTTAACTTCATTATTTCAGTTAGAAATATATAAATTCGGATATTATTTTCGCTTAATATTTGACAAAAATCACCTGCATTCGATTCGCGATCGAATCAAATACCGGAAACTTATGATTAATTAATCAAGCGATTCCTGCGTATTCTTATTTAAAAAGAAAAATTGAAATAGTTGGCAAGTTATTTTAAATACCAAAGATAAAAAATTTAAAAAAAAAAGAGAAAAAAAGCAATCGATTAACAACTTAAATTCTTTTTTTTTCTTTTTTTTCCGAAACGAGATTGTTCTGTTGGGCATTTGCGGAATTCCAATAACCACAAAGATTCACCCAGCCAGAGCACACACAACACACCACAAGCATACACTAGGGCAATGGCTGTGAAATTAGGAAGCGGGGGGTGTGGGTGCTATCTATACTTCAATGATGGGAGAAGGAAGTATTCGCTTTTGGAAATCAACGTGGATCGATTTGCTGCGTTGCAACCCCTACGCCACCCATACCCTGCAACACCCCAATCTTCCACCCCCTTCGGAAATAAATTGCTTTCTGCTGGATTAGAAAAAGACTGACAGACAGAAAACCAACTTGAATCCAATGATAAGAGTGAAGAAATCGCTAGCAATCAAATCATATAACGTGTTGCTTTGAAAGAATACAATAGACTTTGTAAAAATCACTTTTTATTATTCACCTTCACCTACAATCTATATATATAAAATTAAGGTTTTGTCTGTACATTGCTCCAAATCACACTAAATTTTCGTTGCACACATTTCAAGCAAAGTTATGAACGAAAACACCCTCAACAAAATTCATGTCTGTCTGTCTGTATATTTCTGTGGTTTCCGCGAAAAGTTGCTCACGATTCACGTAAAAACAGCTGAAGAGATTATTATTAAATTTCATATTTGCATCAGATGTCTTCTAACTTACGTTTTTAGCTATATAACGTTTTGATATTTTGACCCCAAAAGGGGTTTGGTGGGGGGGGCTCGAATGAAAATTATCAAATAACTCCTAAACTATTAACCCTACGGCAAATTTTATTATGAGCAAAGTTGTAGGGGATGTGATTTCTGACAACTTTTATTTAAAAAATTCCCCCAAATAACCACCTAAAAAGGGGGAGGAATAAAATATGAAAGTTTTTGCTCTTGGACCAAACTCAACCAAGTTATGTATACATAATCTGTGGGTCACTAGTAGGCTAGAAATTCAAAAACTAACAATCCAAAATTGGGGGAGGGGGTCAAAAATGAAAATTCTTACCCTTGGAGCCAACTAAACCAAATTTTGTATACATAATCTGTGGGTCACTAGAAGGCTAGAAAAACAAACACTAGGTATGGGTGGGGGGGGGGGTTCAGGTGAGGATCTAGAATATTAGTGGGGTGACGCGGGTGGGGGTGGAGGAGGGGTGAGGGGATGGGCACGGGCTGGGGTGGTGGTGTGGGGGTGGAGCCAGGGGTGAGTGGGGTGGTATGGCAGGGTGGGGCGGGGGTGGAGGGCAGGTGGGGTCCAGGGGTGGTGGGGGTGGTGGTGCAGGTGTAGTAGGGGGGTTCAGGGGTAGTGGTGTGGGGGGGGGTTGCTGGGGGGGGTCAGGGGGCGTGTCCCCTGGCCCAGAGACGCCGAAGGTGGCGCTGTCAGCCATATGTATATACAGGAGTGAGTTTTTATCTTGAGACCTTCTTATAACTCCAAAAACAGTGCACTATATGAAAAAAGGTTTCAAATAAAAGTTTTATTTATATCCAAGGGGGAAACTAAACTACGCTATTGTTTGTTGCAAGAACAAGCTTTCAAGGGTATTTCAGGTCAAGTTCTGTTTTTTAAATAGAAACCTATATCACTCACCGATACATATACTGAATCTTCAGAAAAAAACTGAACAACTTTCATAAGAACTATTTTTTTATCCAACATCAAATAAACAAATGATTAAATCAATTAGATCACAAAAAAAAATTTCTAATAATTATTTTTAACAATCATTCAACTTAATTATCAAAAAATAATGATCAAATATTTAATTATTAAATAAATAATTTAATAATAATTAAAATTTTAATGATTTTTGGACATTGGTCTGTGATATTCCAGAGTGTATCGCAGAGTCTTCTGGATGAATTCCAGTTCCGATTTTGTTATTTTGGCCTGTAGTTTATTCGTAGCCTTTACACATTCTCTTTTTTTGCAACAGATTTACAACACGATAAATTGAAGCTCTTGAGGGTATATCCCTGTCAGAAAAATGCTTGGCATCCATTTGTCATTTCAATGGCAGTCCCATGGAACACTTCTTCCACATTCCCCATAAATTAAGATCAATTCAATTCTGTCTTCAACAAATAATGCTCCATTTTTATTATGGAAATACAATAAACATATATGTTTCTGTACATATTCTGAATCTACAAAAAAAAAACTGAACAACTTTCATTAGAACTATTTTTTATATGACATTAAATAAACAAAATATTAAATCAATTAGATCTCAGAGAAAAAACCCTAAATATTTGAATTTTTGATTAATTTATTTTTTATTTTAAAGATTTAACAATAATTAAGATTGATCAAGAAAAGCTGTCTCTGTTCCTTAATAAATTTGAGAGGAAGCAACATTTTTTGTTCTTTTTAAAAAAATGTTACCAATGAAAAAGAGAGAAATTCAATCGCAAGATTCTAAAGGTCTTAGCACAGACTCTTTCCTGTGCCTACTGGTTAGCACTAAGAGACGAAATAATGTTTATATCTTATTATCTTGACTTGACCCGAAATATATAACTATTGATTCTTGCTCATAAGCAATTTATTTTTTACTTTATCCAATGCGAAGCATGGGTAAAGTATTGTAATCGTCTCGCGAGCAAGCGCGGCTTCAAAGGGTCCTCAGGTAAGACTACGGAACCCATGGACTCAATTAAAGTCACAAATTGTAGTATTCAATTAGAGTTGAATTTTAGCACGTGACGGTTTTGCCAAAAATTACATGGGGTCTCGTCGAGAGGCCAAAAAGTGCGATTTTTTCATTTAGTGCGTGCAGGTGTCTATGCTTATGTATGTATGGTATCGTTTTTTTGGTCCACGATTTTTTCCACACCGTTACACCGATTGAAATGAAATTGAAAACCTAACCATTAGTTTAACAAAATGAAGCGCTGATTAGTTTTTGGTACATATTGGCCCACAAACATTAGTACTTTATTTCAGTACTTTTTTTAGTTTTTACTTTATCCAATGCGAAGCATGGGTAAAGTATTGTAATCGCTCTCGGGGCAAGCGTGGCTTCAAAGGGTCCTCAGGTAAAGACTACGGAACCCATGGACTCAATTAAAGTCACAAATTGTAGTATTCAATTAGGTTGAATATTAGCACGTGACGGTTTTGCCAAAAATTACATGGGGTCTCGTCGAGAGGCCAAAAAGTGCGATTTTTTCATTTGGTGCGTGCGGATGGATGTATGTATGGATGGATGTATGTATGGATGGATGTATGTATGTTATCGCTTTTTTGGCCCACGATTTTTTCCACACCGTTGCACCGATTGAAATGAAATTGAAAGCCTACCATTAGTTTAACAAAATGAAGCGCTGATTAGTTTTTGGTACATATCGGCCCACAAACATTAGTACTTTATTTCAGTACTTTTTTAGTTTTTTCTAAATATCTTGAAAATGACTTAACCAATTTTGATGAAATTTAATATCCTAATTAAGTACCTTGGGGACCACAAAAAAGGATAAATAAAGTTTTTAGTAAAATTATATTTTAAAAGTACTTTACTCTAGAGTAAGAGAGTACTTTTTTAATTTTTTAAATTCTTTAAAATTTATTCATTTGAACCTTTTAATATAGCTCATTTAGCCTTGCTTAAATAAGAATGGATAGGCTTCTCTCTGTGAAATGCTAAAAATTTGGGAGGAAATTTTATAAGTAACCATAGCAACTGCGTTGTTTTCTTATCCCTTACCTTTGCAGAAGACATAGAGGAATCGACTTTAAACCAAAAATAGCGATTGATTCTCATCTAATACTTGAGGAATAACCATTCTATATTGGATTTTGACGTTTCGGTTTTTATTGGTAACCATTGCTGAAGACATGGAGGAATCGACTTAAAACCAAAAATAACGATCGATTCTCATCTAGTACTTGAGGAATAATCATTCTATATTGGATTTTTGACGTTTCGGTTTTTATTAGTAACCATTGCTGAAGACATAGAGAAATCGACTTTAAACCAAAAATAGCGATTGATTCTCATCTAGTACTTGAGGAATAATCCATTCTATATTGGATTTTTGACGTTTCGGTTTTTATTAGTAACCATTGCTGAAGACATAGAGAAATCGACTTTAAACCAAAAATAGCGATTGATTCTCATCTAGTACTTGAGGAATAATCATTCTATATTGGATTTTTGACGTTTCGGTTTTTATTAGTAACCATTGCTGAAGACATAGAGAAATCGACTTTAAACCAAAAATAGCGATTGATTCTCATCTAGTACTTGAGGAATAATCATTCTATATTGGATTTTTGACGTTTCGGTTTTTATTAGTAACCATTGCTGAAGACATGGAGGAATCGACTTAAAATCAAAAATAGCGATTGATTCTCATCTAGTACTTGAGAAATATCCATTCTATATTGGATTTTTGACGTTTCGGTTTTTATTAGTAACCATTCCTGAAGACATAGAGAAAACAACTTTAAACCAAAAATAGCGATTGATTCTCATCTAGTACTTGAGGAATAATCATTCTATATTGGATTTTTGACGTTTCGGTTTTTATTGGTAACCATTGCTGAAGACATAGAGGAATCGACTTAAAATCAAAAATAGCGATTGATTCTCATCTAATACTTGAGGAATAACAATTCTACATTAGGTTTTTGACGTTTCGATTATTATTGGTAACCATTGCTGAAGACATGGAGGAATCGACTTAAAATCAAAAATAACGATCGATTCTTATCTAATACTAGAGGAATAACCTTATTGCATTCCATTTTTGATGTTTTGACTATTAATGGAAACCTCTACTGAAAATGTTGAAGAATCGACTTAAAATCAAAAAGACTAAATTCTTTTTTTGGTAAACAACTCAAGCTTATTCCTCGACTCTTAAATGAGAATTATTTTTGAATTAATTTCAATATGAACTACAAATTGCAAGTGATATCTGATTAATAATAAAGGAACAAACATATTAATATTTCAAATGAATTTGGATAAAGTTTAGCAACGATCCGTTGCAGTTTATTTATTGATGGTACACTCCAGTGTAATTATACATTTGTTTTTTTTTTTAGTTTATTAATTCAAATTTAATGCAACGGTGTCTTAAATGAGACTCTCTCAACTCTGCCACTTTGCTATTATTAACAATATTTGCATTTTAATTTCAAAATTATTACTGTGAAACTTTCCAAGTCGCATATCGCGCCTCTGACTTCCCCTCGCCTGGGTGTAAATCCTATAACAAAGTTGCCTAATGCCATTTATATACCTATATACTGTAGTTCTGGTTGAATCGGAGGAGCCGTGTCCCTAAAAGAACAACTCCCCTATGTGAAGGGTCTTTTCCGCCCTTCCTTTTTCTTGTTGAGGTTTCTACAATACTATTGTTTGACAATTTACTAGGCTTTATTTAATACGATAGTTATTTTACCCCCTATTTTACGGAGGCTTAAAGGCTGGTGCCTGGGGAAGGGTGGCGTGGATATTCCTTTTCGACATCCACTAAGTGTGAAATTCATCCTCATCCTCATCCTCATCCTCGTCCCTCCATTTGCAGTTCTCTCTCTTTCTACAACAAATTTATTTGGCACTCAAGAAACTTTAAACTCGAGTATTTTCGAGCTTAATTTTATTACTTGAAGTTTAATTTTCATGGTCGTTTACATTAATTTATTAGGGGTTAACATTTACGGGCGAAATAACACTAATACGGATACACATATCTCTCGTAGACTAAGCGTATAAATTTCTATTCAGTTGAGTTTATATAATATTTTACAATTAATCTTGCCTTTACCTTTTCTCGTATTCCCAGAGGATCTTCCGAATCTATACAAATGAAAATTGTTAAACAGTCAAACGGGAAATTAATAAAAAAGTTTGTTTACCAAGGATATTTCATTTTTAAAAATGAATTTCTCTCATTTAAAAAATGCAAACCTTTTCAAAATATATATATATATGTCGCAGTAAAAACCCGTTTTTAGTAAGAATGGGTTCTTACTAGTTAAAACGCGTTTTACTGAATATCTTTGTGGCAACTACAGTTTACTGACATTGGTTGAGTTTGGTTCAATGTCTAGAATATTCATTTTTGACCTTCAGCCTCATTTTGGGTGTTTATTTTTAAAAATTTTTAAACTAAAATGTCAAAAATTACATCCTCTACAACTTTGCTTCTAATTTTTGACATTTTAGTTTAAAAAATTTGAAAATAATTACCCAAAATGAGGCAGAAGGTCAAAAATGAAGATTCTAGACCTTTGAGCTAAACTCAACCAACATTAATAAACTCTAGTTGCCACAAAGGTATTCAGTGAAAGGAGTTTTAACTAATAAGAACACGTTTTTACTAAAAAAGGTGGTATATGTTGCAGTAAAAACCCGTTTTTAGTAAGAACGTGTTCTTATTAGCTAAAACGCCTTTCACTGAATACACTTGTGGCAACTAGAGTTTATTAATGTTGGTTGAGTTTGGTTCAAAGGTCTAGAATCTTCATTTTTGACCTTCCGCCTCATTTTGGGTAATTATTTTCAAAAAATTTTAAACGAAAATGTCAAAAATTACATCCTCTACAACTTTGCTTCTAATTTTTGACATTTTAGTTTAAAAAATTTTGAAAATAATTACCCAATATGAGGCGGAAGGTCAAAAATGAAGATTCTAGACCTTTGAACCAACTCAACTAACATTAATAAACTCTAGTTGCCACAAAGGTATTCAATGAAAGGCGTTTTAACTAATAAGAACACGTTCTTACTAAAACGGGGTTTTACTGCAACAAATACACACTTTGCAGGATTTTTAAAGCTCTATCGCTATTTAATCAAATAAATTAAACAATTATTAGAGATTCTCTTGATCATTTGTATCAAAAGGAAAAATGTGATTATTGTTTTCCCTTTTACTTATCTATTCATAAGTATCAGGTATACTAATGATCACCATTATTGAAGAGTAATTAATCTTAATGCTTGTTTAATGTAACTATATATTTATTTTTTCCTCTACCCAATATGATTTTTTCACTTTTATAAACATCCCGTATTCATTCATTTTTGAGAGAGACCTATGTCCTGAGGGGCCTGATTCCATCAAATAATATGTAAAATTAATGTAACTATTGTAAATATTATAAAATTGTAATCATAGTTGGATACATATATAAAAAAAAATTCATTCATTCACACATATTCTAATCTGATTTCCCCTTTTCTTTCCTTTCTTAGCAGAATTCTTCTACAAATTTCTCTGTTTTCTTAATTTCTTTCTTCACTTCCACTTTTTCTTTCATTTCTTACTCAAATTCTTCCACAAATTTCTCCACATTCTTAATTCTATCTATCCATTAAATCATCATCATTCTTCTAAATTGTAATTGGTAGAAGGAGTTATATCTGCCAAATTAGGAATACACATGGTACAATAAAACTTCCAAGGTTATTGTACCAGTCGCATCCCTACTTTGGCTGCTATAACTCCTTCAACCCAATGCAATATCATCACAGCCATAATATCCAACAACATTCTTCTAAATTTTCACATTTCCAACGCCCTAAAACTTCTCTTTCCATCTCCAATCGTTCTGGTGTCACATCCAAGTATATAGTAAGTGACTTTCTTATGATGAAGATGGAAGAAGGTAGTACACCGAGAATGTCCAAGTCAGCATAGACCGTTCAATTTCTCAAAAGAGAAGCAGAATACAGGAAACCACCCAGATTTGAAGAATTGTAGGCAGTAATATCGCCGATGTCACTTTCTTATATAAAGGATAATTTACTTAGCTGACCAAAATATAGCACCTCTAAATGTAAAATTATATAGAAAAACTAAAGAAAATGATTTGTTTACCATTAGTAGTTCGAATTCACTTACTTCCTCATTTATCATATTCATGAAACCTTCCAAAGTTAAATCGGTGCTGTACTTAGTGCCAAATATTTCACTCCAATTCAATCGTTGTAAAGTCCAAAAATTCTATTTCTCTTACAGGGAGCAGTCAGTATTGAATTTTGAAATCACTTTGAATTAAAACCCTAAAAAATATTATTTTATTATATGAAACTATAGGAAAAATTGTTTTCTTAAATCTGAATGGTAATTCTTAAGTGCTTTACTGAAGAGAGTTAACTTTGTGGTAAAAGATTGTTTATTTTAAAGATTCTAAACTTTTCTGATATATAATGTAGTGTAGAACATGTTTCAATTGTAAAATGATCATTCACCCTTAATCGACACTCTCTTTGATCTACTCTTAAATTTGGTTATTCTGCCCTTGTTAATTTTGGTACAATTTTTTTCAAATTTAATCATTTTTAAAATTATGATTTCTTTTTACATAATCAGCTTTCTATAAATTTTATTAAAAATTTTGTTCCTAGATATTTTAATTGTAAAGTTTCAGAAATACCTAACTATACGGGATATGACTAAATAAATTTTTTATATACGATATGAGAATTCACTTTTCTATGTCTAGAGATGCCTAGAAATTATTTACACAGAGGTTATTATTGAATTATTTTTTAAAGAAAATTTCCTTTTTATTAGAGAGTGTCAAATAATTAAGTATTTTGGAGAAGAGAAAGAGTCCAGAATATCTTACGAATCACCAAAAGCAGGAAATCCAAAAATATTGAATAGATAAGTTTTTTTATTTGAAGAAAATAGGTAAGAAATTATTGACACCTGGTTTAGTTGAAAGGAAAATAAAAATTATGAAATCTTACCTAAGCAAAATAATCCCTTCAAAGAAGGTAGAAATTGATAACCAGAGGGAATATTTTATTTAAGCAAAATAGGTCGAATTAATAAAGTAAAAGGTGTGTAGTTTCACAGTGAATGAAATAAAACTCAAAGAGGTTTATACAAACTCAATATATTTCGGATTATTAGTCAATCATCAGTTTACAGGTTAAAACTAATAATATTTGAACATGCAGTCACAATTTTAACTGAAAACTACACACCCTTTACTTTATTAATTAATATCATGTTTCTCCTAAAACCTACACCACTTTCTCTAAGTAAAAAAAAATAGGTCGAGTCGTTTTTAAAATAAATCTAATTTGCTCCTTTCCCTAAATTTCAATCGAGATGAAATGTATTAAAATTAAAGAAAATTATATAGTGAAATTGGAAAAATTACAGTTATAATTATGATTTAAAAAAATGAAAAAACTTGAGGGATACTTCCAGTTAATTAATTGATCACATCTCATTCAAGACAATACATAAATCAAGTTACAAATTAAAGTATCCTGGGCCTTTACCATTGCTCAGATCTTGGTATTACACGAGCACAGGCTTGATTTCTGGGCTTTGGGGGCCATTTCCTTTTTAATATCTAAGAATTAACAAAAGAGAATTTCATATAAATTCTTGTAATGGGAGAGAGAATTGATAATATCAAAAATATACTTCTCCTTAAATACATTCATTCAGTACACTTTTTTCATGTTCAAATTTGTCGCGGAAGGCTCGATATTTGCCAGTAGCATCAGTCTGGTCATTTAATAGCGACATCTCGTATAATGGAAGCCCCTGCTATATAGACAAGTGAACAGCAGATCAGTTAAGGGAAGAGACAATAAAACTGGCAACATGCGACAAGTTTCATCTTGCTCAAGTTTTATTATTATATTAAAATGTTTCACCTAGAACCAACACCTAACTCCTTAAAAGTTATAGTTAAGGGAATGCCTAACCTGAAAAAAGGCGCAAGCCATTTCTCAATTTTTACTTTATCCAATGCGAAGCTGATAAAGTAATGGATCGGTCTCGCGACTTCAAGGGTCCTCAGGTAAGACTATGGAACCCATGGTCTCATGCATTTATGGTAGAATTTTAGCATGTGATGGTTTTGCTAAAAATTACATGGGGTCTCGTCCATAGGCCAAAAAGTGCGATTTTGGTTTAGTGCCTTTTATTGAAAAATTGAGATGTAAATATTTCCATGCCAAATAATTATAATATTAAAGGCAAGTTACCGTATTATATCTATAAACTACACAATTAGTCAAGGTGAAGTGTTGATTCTTTTGATTTGATTATGTCCTGAAAAGTCACTGTGTTTCTTCTTGCGTTTATTCACCATCTTGAAAATAACAAAAAATAACAACTCTAATTTAACAACTTGTTTCACTAATGCTAATCAAATTCTTTTCTAAATTTATTTTTCCTTTATTAAAATCAAACTTTTTACTTTACCATACAGGGTATGGTCAAGTATTGTAATCGTGCATGAAAAAAGTGGTTTTTTTCCTTCTGTTTTTCAAAATATCTAAAAAACGGCTGAAACTATTTCGATTAAAAAAATTGAGCGAAACCATGGCATTTAGGTCTACAAAAAAGCTCTAATAAGTGAACATCGAAAAAATTATATTTTTCGAGATAATAATTGTTTTGTCAAAATGTCTATTAGTTAGTTAGTTAGTCTGTGCGTTACCAAATTTGTGGACGAGCTAGCTCAAAAACTAGTGTGAATATCGAAACCAAATTTCACACGTAATTTTGGTCCATTGAGATTAAGAGCTGATTAGATTTTGGTGCATATCAACCCAAAATTAAGGGGGTCGAGGGGGGGTTAAAAATTAAAAATCTAGGTCGTTTGAGCAAACTCAACCAAATTTTGTATACATAATCAGTGGATCCCCAGAAGTCTAAAAATGCAAAAACTAACCGCCTGAAATGGGGGGGGCGGAGGGTCAAAAAATGAAAATCTTGGCCATTTACCAAACTAAACCAAATTTTGTATACATAATCAGTGGGTCCCAGGAGTCTAAAAATGCAAAAACTAACCCCCCCCCCTATATGATTATAAATAATTTTATTAAATATTAAATAGAAGTGAGGGGCCAGGTTATATGGTAAAGTCAAGTGGATGGCCACATCAGAACACGTCAGCTTATTTTTTAACTCTTTTTTAGGTAAATATTAATAATAATTTTACCAAGTAGGTACAGATTTGTTGTTGATGATGATACCAAGTTTTAAAATTAGAAAATAAATATTTTTATAGTCTAAAAATCTTTACTGGCGCTCTTTAACAATTTATTTAGGGAATAATTTGCTTGAAACGCAAAATGGAACAGCAGTTTCTTGAGGGCGGAGCATTCGAAAAAATAATGAGTACCTACCTATATCCAACAAGGAGATTATAGCGGATATCTTTAAAATGTGAATTGATTTATTAATTATTTTAGAAATAATATTTTAATGAAAAAAATATTTTGGTGTCTAAAGGATTTAATTAAACCTACACTCTCATAATTTCTAATCAAAACTAGTTAAACATTATAGGTAACGATAATCGAATCTGCTTAAAGCTACGATGTGATGATGAAATGTTTAAACAAATTTTAAGATAAAATGAACTTTTAAAAATTTAATTTTCGATTATCAATAAAAAATTATATTTTTATTTATTATAGATTTAAATCTAAAAATTTAACCATTTATTCTTTTTTCAGTTGTGATTTAGAACATGATGTTCACCGTACACAATAAGCATCATTTTGTAAGTAGGTCTTACTAGCTGATTTTTTATTATTCAAATTTAAATTAGGATAAAAGGTCATGGGGGTAAAGAAAAGTCAAAAACGTTATAAACAATACACATTATGGATTTTGGCACTTTTATTCAAAAATATATTTATATATATCTTATATATATATTTATATTTAAAGATAACTTAAAATAACAGAAAAATTGTATAGTGTTTGCTTGTTGTTTGTTTTTATTTATAAACTTCTCTATATTTACAATTATTATAATTTAATAAATCTAATTATTTTTTAGTAATGAATACCCATTATTTGTTCGTTTGTTTTGTAATAATAAATAATACTTAAATAAATTTAATAAAATTATATTTATGCAAGAAAATTGATATCACTGGGAAAAATGGGTGGGCACGAACAGATCCATCATCATTTGATAAAAAACATTTTTTTCAAAGTTCATTATTATAAGAAATTTATCAGAAATAAATTAAATAAATAGCTATAGAAAAAAAGTATATCAATTTTATTTTTATTATAAAAGACATTCGAAATCTTTTTATTGTGATAAGAAAGCAATATAAAAATGTTTTTAATCAAACAGGAATAGAGTCTGTCTATTTCCTCCCCTATTTAGTGGTTATTATACACATTATGATACAATAAATGAAAACTCATATAATACTATTTCTTATAATTTTTATATAAGTTAACATAGCCACATACACTGTATATATAAATTAATAGATATGTATATTTTATTATAGTTTTATTTATAGAGATATACAATGCTGTGTAATATATTATATATAATTCAAAAATAGTTATAGTACAAGTGAGAAAAGTATTGTTGAATTTGAGTATTGAATAATAATAGTTTTGTATACCAAGGCAGGAAAGTCCACTGGTTTTCAGGCTGAAGAAAAATTTCCAAGTCAAGATTATATTTCGTGAAATGATGGAAAATGACTTTACATGGCATAAACAAAATTTTTATCCTACACTTAAAAAAACTTACTAATAAATAATTTAAATAATATATTGACATTAAAATGGATTCAAAAGTACTATGTATATTAAATGAACCTCTATTTACTATGAATATTTTCTAGTCGAATGGATAAATGGAAGGTTGGCTATTTAGGCTTGGTTCGAACATTAAAATGAAAATATTTATTTATTTATAAAAATGATTTGAATCAATTCAATTCAAATCTAAATTTTGCCAAGTTTGACGATAGAGGCGTCATATATTGATGAACATCTAAAGGCCGCTGCACATAAGGCTTGTTTTATATTTTTTGTCTGCTTGCTGCTAGAAGATGTCTACCCAGGTCCAAGCCGGAAAATAGTACATATATTATCTTTTAAATCAAGCAAGCTAGCCAGAAAGACAGCCAGCAGTGACGTCATTTCGATTCCAATAGACCTACAAATTTCAAACAGAGATCTCCCATCCCAAAAACAGGAAAAACCCTCATGTGCAGCGGGCTTAACGTATTTTTTTCATCCCTAGGCATGCAAAATTCGATTTTCAGTAAGTGTAGGATAAAAAATATAATATAGTGAATAATCCATTGTAATTTTTAATTGCATTCAAGAAATAATTGGATATTTTGAATGAAAAATACTCATTTATGTAACATATATAATAAAGAAACAAATATACATTTAAATAAATAAAATAAATACTCTTGAAATAACGATAGTTTTTATTAACAATTAAAAAAATTTATTAGGAAATATAATTCATTTTTTTTTCTAGTTTTTTTCTCACCTTTACTATAAATATTTGATTTTTGTTTCACTTTCATGCCTAAGAAAAGCACTTGTTGTCTATATTGATATCACTGCGTCTTGTCAGTGTCTGGCCCGAGAAGACTAGCAATACTGAAAGGGCTCCATTTGGCTGGCGGTCTTCTCGACGGGTCTGCTTGGGTGGGAATGGAGGGTGGCGGGGGTGGCGGAAGACCCGCGGCCGGGGACACCGAATGCTGACTCATAGGTTCATCTTCCGAGGTTATATTCACATCGTCATCATCCTCCTCGACATCAATCTCGGTGTCAGTATCGTCATCCAAATTCAAGAAATTAGAGGAACCGGAACCGGCGGCGCCAATGGCCGCGGCAGCCGCAGCTGCCGCCGCAGCCGTCGCAGAAGAAGGATTCATATTCGCTGCCCTTTTGGCTTGCCACTCTCTGCGTAACGTTTCGAGATCAACGCAGATGCCTTTGGCCTGGAGTTTTCGTTGTTGTCGCTCGAGAGCTTTGGTTAGTTTCTTTTCCCGCCGATCTCGCTCCTTGCGTACTAGTTCTTCCTGAGGGATGGGTTCTCCGCTACACGTCTGCGGGTGGGCGTTGTGTGCTGGTCGCCCAGGTCCCTTCTTCGTGTGCTCCTTCTTACGCCATTTTGCCCTTCGATTCTGGAACCAAACCTGAAATCAAAGAAAAGAAATCTTATAAATAACGCTCTTTCAAACTGTATACATCCTATGTTGATGAAAACTGAAGAGCTTAATGAATGAACCTGTAGGTAAAGCTGCATACCTATAAATAAAGTTGGGAAAATCATATTTTTTTTATAATGATAGTGATACAAGAGGAAGTTGCACCGAAAAGGTTCAACCTCTGAAGTCCCCGGTGGACCCTTGTATCTTGGAAATAAGAAGAGATTTAAGGATTGGGTCGGAGTTGAAGGTGTTCGTGGATGCGTGTCTTGAAAGATTGAAGGTTATATGTTGCTGGGAAGACGGTCGGAGGAAGAGAGTTCCATTCTCTAGATGGCAAAGGGATTAACGAGTTTGCGAATGCGTTTGTTCGGTTGATATCCAATTTAAGGTTATATGTTACAACCATGTACATATCATTTTCATCTTTTCAAAACAGCCCGTTTTTAGATAATTTACTTTTTCAAAGGTTAGTTTTACTTGCTAAAATATAAACAGAAGCCGTTGAAGGTTTATTAAAACTTAAGAGCAACATATGAAGAAAGGGATCGTCCATAAAATACAACACACCATATCCGCTAAATCCAGTCATTATCAAATCCCCTCTTCCATTGTCACTGTTCGTTATATTTTTGTAGACCTCCTTAATAGCCTCAATACTCCAGTTCTCTCCCCCCTTTCTCTAAACAAAAAATACATCATAATTTATATAAATTTCAGAAATATCTATACGAATGGCGAAGCCGACTAATCTCGAACGTCGTTTGTACCGAACTTGTCCACTTTTTAAGATTTATGTTTTTTGGTCAGATATCATTAATTTTTGAAAAGTCTTTTATTTATCTAAATAAATACATAGCATTTTAAATTTCACCTCTTCAGTGTATGTAAAATTTTGTCAAAAAACCGTCCCGAAGGGAGTCAGAAGCCATTGGGAAGACCAAAAAAACGATGGAAAGAGAGTTATGACCCTGATGACTGATTGTAATATGTTGGAGAAACAGGTGTTCACACCTATATAAAAGAATAAGAAGAAGAAGAAGAAGTGTATGTACTGAAGAAGGGAAAGCTTCGGTTTTTCGACCTTTATTAATGTTGAAAGCAAGCAGAATGCAAAATTTCAGAATTCTAGGTTGATTGTATTTCCACTATATGTTAAGTAAGGCTATAATAAATTTCACCTCTTCATTTTAGGTCCTGAAGAATGGAAAGTTTCACTTTTTCGATTTTTTCCTTTAATTGTACTCCAAACTCCATCAGTATGTCAAATTTCAGCATACTAGGATCAGTGGAAGTACTTTAGGTTTTTTGATATATGAGTGAGTCAGTGTTAAAATGGCAATTTTAATAACTCAAGAACTATTATAGATTTATTTATTAAATTTATGATTCTAGGTGTTCCAGTGGGCCTTATTAGACATGCAAAATTTCAACCCACCACCTTTAATACAAATTGATATAAGTCCTCCAAACAAATTTAATTCAATGTTAAAAATTTTAATTGGTTTGCATATAAAGTATAAAAATTATTTTACATTTTCGATTTTCAAATTATCAGCAATAAATTTCATTATCAGTGATGTGATTCAGAATAAATCGCATCATTGCCAGCGAGCACTAGAAAGAACTTTATACGCCTCGCGGGGGATCAATCGATAAAAATGATAAGAAAAACATTTTTCATTGACCCATAAGAAACCTTCGAAAATTGCCTTTACATTGAAACTCTTCGAAAAACGAAAATGCTTATAAGCAAACCATTATTTTTATTTAGTTAAATTCCCATATAGCCCAGTTAATTCATATTTCTCATTTGTTGTTTGTTGTTGCAAAATTTAAACAAATAATAATCTAGTAAAAATAGTACATTTCATTATCTTTTAAAATCCATATTTAAATAATTTTTGATAATTATTTAATTCAATTTCTTGTAAACATGAATCATCACACTATTATTTCTTTCGTCTAATTTAAAATAAATATTCTAATATAACTATTTATATTAGCAGAACAATTTCACATAGGTCCCCATTTAAAATTTTTAATCCACATTTCTATCATCATTTTGTATTTCCATTTTTTTATATAGCAGACCTCTTTTGTCGTTTAACTTCAGTAAATTCAGTAGATTTAATAATTCAATAATTTTTGGAAATAGTATTCATTTTTTATTTTTTATAATTTTATCATTTGGTGTCAACACAACTCATTTAGCACGATGTGACTTATATAAAATTCTATCCTCATTTGTCACAATAGACAAAATTCATTTTTAAATAATTTTTCATTCTAAATAAACCCGATTCAATCCTCTCTAGTCGACTATCTCTGTGATTTTAAAATTTAAATTTAAATTAAATTCTAACCTGTGTTTGTATCAATAGATTCAATCAAAATTAATTTCTTTCCACCCTCACTATGTTTCGGTTTCATTTAAATAAAATTTTCTAGCTATTAATGTAAATTTTTCAATTGTCACTGATTAATTTTACAATAAAGCATTCTATTGGATTCAACCTTCCTTCTCAATATTATATCAATGTTGGAACACAAAACTAAAAATACATTTTCTCCTTTAGCCCCTGAATAAGCCCCTTGCAATTAAAAATTAAAACATTTAAAAGCGGTAACCAACAAGCACATTTGCAAGCAGTATCTCACTGAGCAGATTAATGTATTGTTATGATTAACATAAATTCTTGAAAATAAATTTTTATAGTATGTCGAATGGTCCGTCACAGAGGTGGAACTCGTGCATCCATATAGAAGAGATGAACACGATCCCAATATGCGGATAGACATGAAAAAGGAAATGTGAAATCAGGAATCGATGTATCAGTATTGGATAATTGAACTTAACAGCGAGATATAATAACAAATTGCTTGTGATCCCTGCGTTTCGATGGATTAGTTGTGGTCTCACGGGGTAAATAGCCTGGGCTAATAATTTGAAAAGAAATTTTTTCAGTTTATTAATAATTAAAAAAAAAATTTTTTTTAGTTTAAAAAAAATTTTTTTTTGAAGGGAAGCGGTGTCATAAAATGGTAACAAACCCATTTTCGCACATTGTTGAACAAAGAATCAAATTTAGAGGTATGTTTTTTTTATGCATAGTAGAGTTAAAAAATCTTAAATCTGAACTTTTTCAAAATTTATTAATTAAATAACTTAAAAATAGGAAAGAGATTAACCAGTCAAGTCAAATATAGAATAGATTTCGTAAAAATTAGTTTATTTTTCATATTTAAAGAGAAGCTGGCTTAAGCCGGGATTATCTAAAGTCATTCGTGGTATATGAGCTTTAAGGCCCAGTTCTGAATATAGTCAGGGGAATGAGATTAGCCAGGGTCCAAACACCCTCATTTAACAAAATAGAACATTATGATTGGCGATGTACCGTAGAAGGGATAGAAAACGGAGAATAGTATGAAATGCATAAAAGGACCAACACGGAGAAATAGAGAGACGACTTCTTCTTTTTCACTCTCTATTATTTTATCCAGCTCTTACCTTACATCTCTATATATTATACCTCTACCTATATTATTCTATTACATTATCCAGCGCTATTACTCTATCTTCTTTACATTATATTCTCCACTCTCTATTACTCGATCTCACGAGTATATTTCTTCTTCCTGGAGTCGTTTTTACGGGCATTCTCATTCATCCACTTGCGAGCCCCTCCATTGGCACTTCTATCATTAGCACGATAGCTAATTGGATAGCACGGACAAGAATACCTGTCCGGCTCTCGTGAAGACACCACGGAAGCTGATCAAAAAGGCGAGACTCCAGGCCCGTTACACACTCTTCGACGTGGCAGTCTACGGAACCTGAGCGAGAGGGAGTGCGGCACAGCTAGCGCTGTTGAAGTATTTGAACCAGTCGGCACACTTCAAGAGCAAACGTAATCAATCATAATTTCTTTGAACGATCTCCGTTCACCCTTTAAAGCCATCCAATCATTTAATTCTTTCTGACTG
>JALMQS010000069.1:1500215-1537952 GCA_024734495.1 Forficula auricularia | reverse complement strand
ATACTAATAGAGTTTGGGGTACAATTAAAGGAAAATATTGAAAAAGTGAAACTTTCTTTTTTTCAGGACCTAAAATGAAGGGGTGAAATTTATTATAGGGTCAATTAACATATAGTGAAAATACAATCAAGCTAGAATGCTGAAATTTGGCATACTGTTAAAGCTTGGCACATTAATAAAGGAGGAAATTGAAAAAACAAACTTTCCCTTCTTCGGGACTCGAAATGAAAGGGTGAAATTTATGAAAAACCGTCCTAATTTTTAACAGATATTTTATGAGAAATATTTAATAATTATTAAATGTAATTATTTAGTCTTAGTTGAATAAAAGATTTCACTGTCGATGGTAACAGAATTGTTTTTATTTTAGGTTAAAAAATAAAATGAGAGATGGAGTCTTCTGTTTTTAAAAATAATTTTATTTAAAAACAGAAGACTCCATCTCTCATTTTATTTTTTTAACCTAAAAGTAATTATTTAGATAAATTAAAGGATAAAACTTTTTAAAAATTATTAATATTCGACCAAAAACATAAATGTGAAAAAGCGGCCAAGTTTGGTACAAACGGCTTCGCAGACAAAAGAGTTGAGATCTAAACAGGTACCAAGTTCCATAATAGTTGGTTAAATCATAGCTATAGGGTTGTACAACGTTCTTCAATTGATTTAAAAGAAAATTTGTTACGTTCTTTGATATTGAATTTATAACTTGACAAGTTTTATATCCAACTAAATTGTTTGTAGTATAAAATAGAACAACTAGCAAAGCTAAATTTTAAGCTTGTATTTTCTTGTCTGCGTCGCTAATAGAATTATTCAACTAATTCCATGTTAAACGAAAGATTATGTGATATAGGTATAATTCATGTTGAAAAAAAAAATTGCCAAAACTTTAGATTTAGATGATATAATAAATGAATTTGCACTTCAACATAAAAATTCTAAATGAATTTACTTTAAGGACCAATCATAGATTTAAGAGAAAATATTTTTACATTGCATATCAGAGAGGTTCGTCCCCTTAGGAATCGAACCCAAGTGCTAACTAGCGTTCCGGCCGTTAGCCAAACCTTTAAGACAAACATCTCTCTGACATACAACATATTAATATATAAAAATTATAGCTAAAGATTTTTCACTCCTTTCAACTCGAAGGGAAAAGCAAAAAATCAGGCTAAACTGAAAAAAGGTTTCAGTGAGGGGCCCTTTAATTAAATAATGAATGCAAAGATTTAAGCATCTTTTTGAGTTGAAGGAGACAATAAAAGAGGGTGTCTTCTGCTGGAATTATAAATTTTATTTATAACGAGACTATAGTATTAGTACCCAAGCGCTTGGGTTCGATTCCTAAGAGGACGAACCTCTCTGATGTGCAATGTAAAAATATTTTCTCTAAAATCTATGATTGGTCCTTAAAAGTAAATTCATTTATTAATATTTTCCATCTTTTTCAAAAAAAGACACTCAAAAAGATCCTTAAATCTTTGCATTTATTATAAAAATTAAGTGGATATCGATGAGGCAGTCCAAAAAAAGAGGAAGATAATTTACACTATCTTTTTATTCATAAAACCGACGTTTCGGAGGCTATTCCCTCCTTCTTTTTTTTTTTTATGATATTGATGTGAGAAGAAGATACACCAGAAGGTCCATCCCCTAAAGGCCTGTATGGGCTGGACCTTCCATCGTGAAAAGAACAGAGTAGAAGGAAAGAAGCCGGGATCACGAGCCAAATCTCAGAAAGTTAGATACAATCTAATATCCAATTTACTAAATTTTAAGGGCTTCGAGCAGTGGTAAATTCTCTGTTCGATAAATTAATTTAAATTTATCTCCCACTTAATTTTTTTTCCAGACCCTATACTTACAGAAAAAATGTCTGGGTATAGCCGGGAATCGAACCCGAGACCTCCGGGTTGCCAGCCAGACATTCTGACCATTATACCAGGGAATGAGGGAATAGCCTCCGAAACGTCGGTTTTATAAATAAAAAGATAGTGTAAATTATCCTCTTCTTTTTTTGGACTGCATCATCGATATCCACTTATTTTACTTATCAGTCCGTCTCTAAAAATTACTCCAATATTATAAAAATTCTAGATTAATATTGTCTTAAATACATATGTGCTTATATCTATATTATATTATAACAATTAGATCATTCTTATAATCAATTCTTTTCTCTTCTGTTTAGATGGGCCTGTGTGCAAAGTTGGCCAGCAAAGAGTCTACGGCGCAGCTCGACATGAACAGGTGCAGGTGAATTGCGAGGTGGACGCCAATCCACCTGCTGGCCTCTTCCGATGGAGTTTTAATAATTCAGCCGTGCATTCGGGCGACGTAGGGGCAATTACTCAAGAAGGGGGTAGAAGTGTAGCCTCCTACAAACCCACCTCGGAAAGGGACTATGGCACCCTCCTATGCTGGGGACGCAATGAACTTGCCATCCAAGCCGTCCCCTGTGTCTTCCATATCGTTCCTGCAGGTTAGTCGATTTTTATCTAAAGACATTATTACTTGACGGAATACTCACAACACTCATATTTTATTCTCTTAGATTCTATTAAATGAATTGATTTATCAACTGAACAGAAATTTAGGTCATTTATCATAGATTTTAATGGATATGTTTATATTGCATGTAGGAGTGTCTTGTCCCTTGGGAGTCGAACCCATACAATAGTAAGCTTTCCGGGCAACTAGTCAGACCCTTGAGACCATTACCCCCAAACATGCAATATATAACTAAAGCCAAGTATTTTCACTCCATTCAAACAGATTGGAAAAGTAAAAATTACTGCTTAACTGAAATAAAGATTCAGCATTAGTTAAGCAGTAATTTTTACTTTTCCAATCTGTTTGAATGGAGTGAAAATACTTGGCTTTCGTTATATATTGCATGTTTGGAGGTGATGGTCTCAAAGGGCTGACTAGTTGCCCGGAAAGCTTACTAGTGCTTGGGTTCGACTCCCAAGGGGACAAGACCCTCCTACATGCAATATAAACATATTTATTAAAATCTTTGATAAATGACCTAAATTAATTGATTATATATCACAAGTTGATTTTGAGAAAAAATTCAATCTTTCTTTCTCAAATAGATACTCATTCTTTACATAAATATATCAATTTTTCAAAGGAAACGAAACAATAATACTAAGTGTTATATTAAACGATCAATAGCAACATTTCGCTTACAGCTTCTTCAGACTCTTGATCAATTTTTTTTCTAAACACTTTGTCAGTTCATTTAGCTTTGCCATTCACTGAATGTCAAAAATTAGAAGCAAAGTTGTAGAGGATGTAATTTCTGGCATTTTCGTAAAAATTTTTTGGAAATAAACACCCAAAATGGGGCGGAAGGTCAAAAAAAAAAATTCTAAACCTTTGAACCAAACTCAATCAACATCAGTACTCTAGTTGCCACAAAGGTTTTCAATGAAACGCGTTTTAACTAGTAAGAATCTGTTTATACTAAAAACATATATATATATATATATATATATATATATAAAGATTTGAAGACACAACGTGTTTAGAAAAAAATTGATCAAAATCCTGAAGAGTCTTCCCCTTCCCCTTTTCTTTCCCACCTCCCCCTCCAAGATATCCCTAAGCAATCCCCCATGTCTCAGTGTGTGCCCCATCATCTGACCTCTTCTCTTCTTCAGACTCTTCCACAAGGTTCTTTTTTCTCCGATTCTTCCAAAAACTTCTTCATTTGTAATTGTAATTGTAATTGTAATTGTGTTTGAGTAGCACAAAAAAAAATACGGTCACTGAACTAAAAACTAACCATATAGCATGTTACTTATTTAACGAGATGTATGAAATCGACTACTTATAAAATAACATGAATTAAAAATAATATATTCATTTTTATTAATTTTATTATTATCTATATAGCGAAATCTTCCCCAGTGGCCTAGATATTCGAAATTCAAAGAAAAGCGTTTTCTTTAAAATATTTCAATTTTTAATATTATTAAATTATATAAATAAGAATTCCCAGAAAAAAAACTCTTGGCGAGAGTGATAATTCTATCTGTGAAAAGTAGATGCTGCTATAAAAGCGCTCGATTAAGGGTGCGGAAATTACAATCGCAATTTTTCCTGTGCTAGCTTGTTTTTTTTGTTTTGTTTTTTTTTTAATGCAATTGTTAGCGCTAAGAGAGCAAGAAATAGTCATAGCTAAACAAGTTCGTACAGGCAGAGCAGGCTAAAAAGACAGAGTGTGCTCTAGGTCATTAAGAGTTAGAGGAAATGAAATAGAAACTCACACAGAAGCTTTGCTGAAGCGGGCTGACTCGAAGAGACTCGCTTGAAATCAGGATTAGCCTGCATTCGACTGGACACTGGAATGTAGAAATAATAAATTAATACTAAAATTATGAATAAATGAGACAAAGAGAGAAGGTGAAGATAAATCAAAGATAAACTCAAATTATAAGAAACATTTTCCAAGCCAATATACATATGATTAGACAAAATAAATACAATTCTTTATAAAAACAATCGAAAAACGTTTAATTAAATTCAAAACTCTCTCTTTATCAAATGAAAATTTGATAAATATATACATTTTACTTTACCATACAGGGTATGGTCAAGTATTGTAATCGTGCATGAAAAAAGTGGTTTTTTCCCTTCTTTTTTTCGAAATATCTCAAAAACGGCTGAAACTATTTCGATTAAAAAAATTGAGCGAAACCATGGCATTTTGCTCTACAAAAAAGCCCTAATAAGTGAACATCGAAAAAATTATATTTTTTGAGATAATAATTGTTTTGTCAAAATGTCTGTTACTCTGTCTGTTATACTGTGCGTTACCAAATTTTGTGGACGAGCTAGCTCAAAAACTAGTGTGAATATCGAAACCAAATTTCACACGTAGTTTTGGTCCATTGAGATTTTTCGTTTATTGGGCCACGCAGGTGGGGGCCTCCACTAACAAGAAATATTTACATAGTCGGGTGAATTTAATTACAGGAGTATTTACATAATTATATGAATATTAACATAATATATTTACAAAAAAAAAAAATGAAAGAAAATTAAGAGCTGATTAGATTTTGGTGCATATCGATCCAAAATTAAGGGGGGGTGAAGGGGGGTTAAATATTAAAAATCTAGGCCATTTGACCAAACTCAACTAAATTTTGTATACATAATCAGTGGACCCGCAGAAGTCTAAAAATGCAAAAACAAACCGCCCGAAATGGGGGGGGGGGTAAAAATTAAAATCTTGGCCATTTGACCAATCTCAACCAAATTTTGTATACATAATCAATGGGATCCCAGAAGTCTAACAAGCAAAAACTAACCCCCCTCCCCTACATAATTAAAAATAATTTTATTAAATATTAAATATAAGTGAGGGGACAGGTTGTATGGTAAAGTTAAGTGGATGACCACATCAGAACACGTCAGCTTATGTTGTTTAATGCAACTATGCAACTATTCTTCCATAAAGCTTCTATTTTTCAAATTTTCACGAAATTTTTGAATTTTATTAGACTATTTTCGATTTTCTTTATAAAGAATTTTATTTATTTTGCTTAATAAAACAATAAAGAATCTTTTCAAATCTAATTACACAAGTTAAGAGATTAGACGCTAACCTTCGAGCTGTCATCTTTCAGAGGTTTAATTTTAAAAAATTTCACTTCAGATGATTAATTAGTTTAAAAATTAAAATATAACTGTATATTAAGAAAAACTACCTCAAAATTAAAGAGAAAATACGTCAAAATTGCGTTGAGGCCAGGACCAGATGTTAATGGTGGGGCTCGGAAGCCGAAACTAAATAGACTCGCCCGCCCGGACTAGTAATTCGGATTACTAATCCAGGGATGAGAGTGGGGGAAGGGATAGGGAACGAGTCTCGAAAAATAGGGACTGGCCGGTATGACGTCACACTCTTATTTAATATACATAGAATAGAATATATTAAAAAAATTGAAAAAATGTAATAAAACAGGGGCTGACTTAAATTCAAAAACAAGATTTAGAATTTAAAATACCAGAATTAATTTTATATAGATATGATAAAACGAGTTTTTTAGTCGATATTCAAGAACGGGGCTCACGTGGTTTGAAATAAATATAAGGAAATACTTTGCAAGTTTCAAGTCTCTATCTCAATTTTAACCTGTGGCCACAGAGATTTAGATTTCCCATCTAAATAACATGGGGTTTTTGGCATTGAACGATCAATTTTTTATTCCGGCCAAAGGAATGGTTCAAAAAATTTGAAACTCTGTAAACTTTATCCTTATAATAGTAGCTATCCTTCAGAATTTTTAGAGATTTTTAGCTATTATAATTTTGGAGATATAGCTAGATAAAATACTGCTATATCTTAGTGTTAGTAAGTTGTACATTCCAAAATTATAATAGCTAAAAATCTGTAAAAATTCTGAAGTAGTATCTATTATAAGAAATTCTACAGAGTTTCAAATTTTTTGAAACATTACTTTGGCCGGAATAAAAAAATTGATCGTTCAATGCCAATAACACATTGTTATTTAGATGGGAAACTTGCATCGTTATGCGGCACAGGTTAAAATTGAGATAGAGTCTTGAAACTTGGGAGATATTTTTTTTTATTTATATCAAATCAATAATTTTTTATTTATATCAAATCAATATGAACCTCTGTCAGCGTAAAAATTTGAAAATACACAAAATAAGGGCCACCTTAATGTTTATATTGGATAACTTTAAAATAAACTACAGTAATATAATTGAAATTTAAAAACTGTTCATTTCCAGGACGTAACTTATTTTGCTATCGGGTGTGAATAAAAGTATTTTTTTATTAAAAGCTAAAAAAAATTTATTTGTAGTTAGGTCAATAGTCTATTTTATCTTGTTTTTCTTATGGGCCCCGCAGATAACCAATAGTTTACTGTAGTGTAAGAAAAAAAATCAACCTTCCGCCCGGGGTCCCCAAGAGTCCCCGGGACCCAGGGCATTTGACCCCTTGGGCCCCACTTTTGGCGGCCCTGATTATGAAGCCTGTGAAAAAGCCGCGGCGCACAGTTTGGGAACCTCTGAATTATAAACTCCATGTGAAAAATTTGTAATAGACCTAAGACGAAAATAACCATTCGAAACTATAGTATCAAATAAATAATACAGCTCTAAATATCATCAGAGATTTGAATAAAAAAATTATTACTAAAACTTGATAATTTAGTTCTAAAATATGGCTTGAAATGTAATGTAATTAATACTTAATTTGACCGTATTTTCTACTAAAGCTATAAATAGAGAAAACTGCAAAAAAAAAAATACTTTCCAAGTCAATTAGTTTAGAACGGCGTTTCTTATGAAAACTTTATTTCTTCAAGTTGATTTTTAGTGGATTAGCAAAAGTTTTTGTAAAATGAGATTTTTTTTTAATTTTACATAAATTAAATAGCACAAAAAGTGGGGAAGTATGAAAAGACCAAAACAAATTAGAATTTGCATAATAAAAAATAAGACACATAAAATACAACTAAATGGGTTGCAATAAATTGTCTCTCTAGTAAGTGGGTCACGCTGCTAAAAGTTTCAAAAACAATGACTGAGATGTTTAAATTTTCTTCCTCAAAAGTAAAATTATTTATTCCAATCATAATCCAACCTTTTATTTAAATTCGAACTAATATACTTAATTTCTTTTACTTCGAACCAAAGCTCTAATGTCAACGTGTTTTTTGTTTTTTTTTATTTTTATTTAAGGTTGTTATTATGCTACTAAGGCCATCAAAGACCACTTTCGATACAATTATTATTACATTTTGAATATACAATTTATGACTTTATTTTAAACACAACAAATTAAATTAATTATATAAACTTATATAATTTTATTTCTTTTAAAAATTCGATTGTATTTTCAGTCCCAGACAACGTGTGGTTTATTTATAAGAAATAATTGGTTATTTTTTCAGAAATATTGATATATTTTTTCACATTCAAAATTGAAAATTTGTCTTTTATTCTTCGAAACCTTTTGGGAAGAATTTCTTGATATTTTTTAAAAAAAAATAATAAAAATAATAATAATAGATCAAATTGTATCAGAAATTCTTTAATTGATGTCGTAGCGAATTGGATAAAAATTAAACCAAGGGTGGCCACTAACCTTAACTTTGGGAGCTGCAAATTTATAAAACTGTTTCAAAGCGAACCACATTGTTTGGAGATTAATTAATGGTTTATTAAAAAAAAGACACATTTTTTTTATTTTATAAAATATAATTGAAGTAACATTTAACATTTATTACATTACCATACAGGGTATGGTCAAGTATTGTGGATGAAAAAAGTGGGTTTTTTTCTTCTTTTTTTCGAAATATCTCAAAAACGGCTAAAACTATTTTGATTAAAAAAATTGTGAGAAACCATGGCATTTTGGTCTACAAAAAAGCCCAAACAGTGAACATCGAAAAAATTATATTTTTTGAGATAATAATTGTTTTGTCAAAATGTCTGTTAGTCTCTGCCTTACCAATTTTTTGTGGACGAGCTAGCTCAAAAACTAGTGGGAATATCAAAACCAAATTTCACACGTAGTTTTGGTGCATTGAGATTAAGAGCTGATTAGATTTTGGTGCATATCGACCCGAAATTAAGGGGGGAGGGTTAAATATTAAAAATCTAGGCCATTTGAGGAAACTCAACCAAATTTTGAATACATAATCAGTGGGCCCCCAGAAGTCTAAAAAATGCAAAAACTAACCCTCCCCCCTACATGAATATAAATAATTTTATTAAATATTAAATATAAGTGAGGGGCCAGGTTTTATGGAAAGTCAAGTGGATGGCTATATCAGAACTTGTCAGTTTATTTAATTTAATTATTATACTTTTTAAAATAAGTATTATTCAAGATGGTTCAAGAGCCGCATGAGATTGACTGAAGAGGAGCATGCAGATCGCGAGCCACGTTGTGGCCACCCCTGAATTAAACAATGAGATAAAACATATTAATAAATTAAAAATTAAAAATTAATTAAAACAGTTACTATTGTCGCTTATTTTATTTATATAGATATGTTTTATCTCATAGTTTCAGCAACATCAGATAACTGAGTTATTTAGTCAGTGACTGAAGAAGTCAAAAATAAATTAACGAAACGTTTGACATATTAAAGGATAAAACTCCGTTTATAATTTAATTCTTATCTAACTCCATACGTTGAAAGAGACAATAAAGGGTGGAATTATAAATTTTTAATTAATTTATAACGAGACTATATTTTTGAGAGCTTTGCCCTCTTCATCTTCATCATTAAGTCATGTGAATCAATTGTAATAGACTGATGAAGAGGGTAAAGCTCTCGGAACTATAGTCACGTTATAAAATTAAAATTTATAATCCCTGCAGAAGAAACACTCTTTTATTGTCTCCTTCAATTTATAAAAATTATGCTACTCTCGGGGAAAAACTTTCAATTCAACTCCATACGATTTCAATTAAAGAATTTTAATGAAATCAGAAATGTTTTCCAGTAAATAAATTACATACAAATCTCAATGTTTTAAAGAAGTTTATAATTGTATGTCGGGCCGTATTCATTGCAGTGGGGAGCCGAGGGTTGGACAGCCCTACTTTACACTCTACACTACAATTACATATTTTGTTTATTTTGATTATTTAAGTCCATCGATTAAATTAATAAAGTTGTTGTAGGGAAATAAGGACAATTTCTTATGGAAATAATTTTTATTTTTTGCCAACGTTTCGTCAAAAATTCAATGCATGCTGGAACAATACAAGAGCCAAGCAAATTTATAACATTACTTAATATAAATTCCGGATAATATTTTATTTGTAAATATAATTACACAGCATAAATTAATTAAATAAATACATGGCTTTAAAAAAAGAACTATAATTGTAGTTAAAAAGTTGTAGGGAAATAAGGACAATATCTTATGCAAATAATTTTAATTTTTTGCCAACGTTTCGTCAACTTTGTTAACTCTCTAAGGGCTCAAATAATTAACTTCCTTGGATATTTGTCATTTTATCAATATTCCTTATTAGCAAACATATCAGGCCAGTCATCACAGGTCACGTTAGTTTTGATGACTGGCCTGATATGTTTGCTAATAAGGAATATTGATAAAATGACAAATATCCAAGGAATTTAATTACTTGAGCCCTAAGGAAGTCAACAAAGTTTACGAAACGTTGGCAAAAAATAAAAATGATTTGCACAAGATATTGTCCTTATTTCCCTAAAGCAACTTTATTAACTACAATAGTACTTTATTTCAAGCCATGTATTTATTTAATTAATTTAAGCTGTGTAATTATATTTACAAATAAAATATTATCCGGAATTTATATTATGGTAATGTTATAAATTTGCTTGGCTCTTGTATTGTTCCAGCATGCATTGAATTTTTAAGCAGCCTCTCCGTTGGCTCCTCATAAATCCACTGGCCATTACCTAGCAGAATATTTTATTCATCACTCAATAGATGCAGATGGGCATTAAATCTTGATTTTATTTTCCCTTCTACTTAATTATTAATTAGAAAGGGTAAATATTTCTTCGACTCCCATGATTGAAATTGTAATCATTAAAGCGGTATTGTTGATGTAGTTGTTCTCGTGCCTCTTTGGCTTTTGTCCTTCAGGATTTATGTCCAGTGCGTTTGTATTTTATGTCAAGTCGTTAAGTCGCTCTGGCGACGACCGACTCTATGTTGGCCCCCACCAGGCGCGAAATATGTCCCACCACCCGTTGCTTTTATACTATGGTTCTGCCCTTTCGATTGGTATTAAATCATCGCTTTAGTGAGGGCAATTGCTATCTCACAAACAATAAAAAAGTTTATTCGTTCCGAATGTAGAATAATATTCAATAGGAACTTATGTATTTATTTATGCATGTTCATACTATAAAATGAACAATTATTTTTATATGTACATCTCAAACATGTAATCTCTTGCTTATTAGTAATCTTTCCCTGTTTTATAGATACTTCGACGATTAATGTTCTAATGGAATAAAATCACTAATCCTCACAATGGGTTTAGGTGATTTGCCAGGAACATATACAGTTTTACATTCAATTTAAGAATAATATAAACCAACGGATTCGTCGAATCGATTATCTCTTTGACTTCTAAAGAGTAGAATTATGGGTTTCTGCTTTTATTTTACACAAAACTTATTTTTTTCATTCTAATTATGAGAATTTAAGAAGCTGTAACAGGTTGCTTTTTAGTAATATTTCCATGGTATGTTACTAAAGGTCCTCACACTCTTTAAAGTAATAGGGTCACAGTCGTAACCTTAAAAGACTAGATCTCATTAAATTCTTTAAATCTTTAAATTTTTTCACACTTTTTCTACTAGCTGCATTAGTCGATTTATCTTTACAAGTATTGCGCCTTCATACTGATCATTAAGGGAGTCCGGGACAGCTTATCTATCTGGTTGATCTTCGAAAAAATCTTTTGTATTTCTGCAGAGCGACAACATCTGCCTACTAAATTTTTTAATAAAATAATGAGGTTAATTTCGAATAAAAATCTTTGTTTTGATAATTGTTATTGAGATAATTGTTTTCTCATTATAAAACTTTTATTTATCACAAAAACGATTTCAAGAAATAAGAGTTGGAATTCTACACTAGTTCTTTTTTTTATATTCTGTTGGCTGCAAATAACTTTTTATTGTTACATTTGTGAATAACTAATTAATTAGACTGTCAAATATATTAAAAAATGTATTATTCGATTCATAAAAGTTGAATTATTGATCTGTATAAATTTGTTGAAAATGGTATAATAGAAGTTATAGCCCTTTTAAAAGCTCGTTCCATTTAATTCCATGTTAAAAGGACAATTTTCAATAATTTATTTCTCGGTAATGAGACAGACGACCAACTTCAAATTTCCTGAATAAATATTTAATAGATCAAAGATTTGATGGTAAAAATTTGAGAATTTTTTTATAAAAATGATAAAAACTTCTGAACCCCCTTAAAATAAATCACCTTTTAGAATTCTATAATTAATATCATTTTGAAAAATAAGCAAATTGATCTATGACTTCTAGAGAATGGAATTTTATCCCTGTCTACCTCGTGCCCGAGCCCACAGCGTTTTATCCTATAAAACGGATTCACAAAAGTCTTAACCATTCAACCCCTAAATATTTTCTTCTTGTCAAGAATGAAAGAATCTATCATGATTTATAGATGTGAAAGCTCGCATTCTTGCATTATAACATTAGAAAATAAAGGAAGGTTGCCAGGCCATTTTGCAAGCATTTTGTATAGCTGAATGCAAATAAAATCTATCCATCATTCACAATTTTGGGATAGTGATGGGCAAATAATGTAATTTAAAGACTGAATACATTTATAAATAATTCTTTTAAGAATGATTCAAGGAATGAAGTTAATAGTAAATACTCTGGCTTTTGCTATATTCAAATATTCGTATATAATCAGTTTGATTTTGTTTCCGGAGTGTTAAATTAGTATTATCTACAGGATTTTGATGAAGTAGTCTACATTCAAATAGGAGAAATTATAGTATATCCAACAAGATGTCATTTATTAGAAAAGAGCCTTTTCTTTTTTTACTGCTTTCAAAAACCCTGAAGAAGAAGGGAAAACAATAAAAAGAGAAAAAGCTTTTTTCTAATAAATGACATCTTGTTGGATATAATTTCTTTTATTTGAATCTGGACTGCTTCATCCAAATCCTGTAATTCGTATTTATTAGAGACGAAAATTTTGAATTACCTAAGCAAGATTTTGCTATCATCTTTAATATAATATTTCGTATGTAGAAGAAATTTCATTTAGATCCCAGATAATTAATTATAATTATTTATTGAACACGAACAAATAATACAATTTAACTACAACGTTTCGATCTCCTTATTCTGAATAGGCCGTTCGAAACGTCGAATCTAATTTCGTAAGGAGATTATATTAATTCACAATTTAATTTAATTAAACGAAAAGGAATGATCCTATAAGCTTGATTTATGTCTTAATGAGAGTCAATAAATTTCCTTTATTCTTCCCGAAAGAAGTAAATTCAATTGTGCGGAAATTCAATTAAATATCCATATGATATATTTATATTAGACTGAAAATGAAGGTGAATATTTGGATAATTTGATGCACCAATAAGTGTAGTAGTCCGGAGTGGACCTCTGCATTGTGAAAATAAGAAGAGAAAGAAATTTCTGGGGTTGGGTCTGTGCTGAAGACACCTGAGGATGCGGGTCAGTGCTGCAGTCGTAAAATTAGCAAAAGGCTTACGCTATATGGACCGTAAAATTATACCCGGGTATTCCCCATAAACCGGGAAGGGGGTATTTAATAAATGACGAAACTCTAATCTATAGTAAAATAAAATGTACAAACTAGCACAGGGTATACGCTATTTGCTCATATCAAACCACAGGGTACGCCGTATAGCCTCAACTAAAGCCCTGCTTAACAAGGGTGCCGGGAGGGGGTGCAAAGGGGTACACTTGCACCCCCTGTCATGAAAGAAAATACACAGAAAAAGAATAAGAATTGATTTGACTTTGACATTAACTTAATTGACATAGCATAAATGTCTAATATTATATGCCTACCTATAATTATAAGGATGCACTATTATAAATGATATATTATTAGTTAATAGTATAGTGTGTAGATGCAGATTCACCCCCTGAAAATAATCCTGCCGGCGAACATGCTGCTTAAGATTATATTAACCCGGAAAAACAGACGCGAGAAGAGAGTTCCAGTTTTTTTTCTTTTTGTTTTTTTTTTAATGAAAATCATGAGAGACAGAGTGACACCAAAAAGGTGCACCCCCTAAAGGCCTGGGTTGGACCCTCCATCGTGAAAAGAAGAAGAAGAGGGGATTTTATGGGCTCGGTAGGGCTAGAAGGTATCTGTGTGGATACGGGTCTTAAACAGCTGAAGCTTATCAGTCCCGGGGAAGACGGTGGCTGGGAGCGAGTTCCAGTCCCTAGTTTCTAAAATTCCTAGGGATTAACGAGTTAGCAAATCCCTTTACTCGATTTGTAACTAATTTGAATGCAAAAAAGTGTTGAATTTTTCAAAATAGTGAGTTTCGGGCAATTATGGATTGAAGGGGATTATTGATGTTATCCCGTTAGAACATACGACATAGCCTATCCATTAAAAAGAAAAAAGGTGAATGGGTTAGAGAATTAAGTGAGTTATATAACGACGGATCTCCGAATAGTCTTAGTTTCAGAACTGTTGGATGACAAGTCTATAAAATAAGAAAATAACGAAAAATGAATCCTTATATATGTTCTTTCCTGTAGTTGTTGAGTGGAAACGTGGCACATATGTATATACGAGTATTAATAAGCTTTTCTCTGTGCCAAGTTTAAGCTCTCTTGTTTAAGCGGCTCACTAACAAAGAAATTGCCCTATCCATATTAATAGAGTACGTGTTAGAAAAATTTTCCACATTTTACTTAAATTTTATCAGCATAATTCAAGATATCCAATTCTTATGAGCAAATAATCGAAATTATAATAAATAAAATCTTTTATAAAAAAAGCAATCTTAAAACGTTTATTTAAAACCCTCAAACGTTTCTAGAGAATTTCTATATTTATGAATTTAATTGTATTATCATTTTCTGATTCATTCGCCAGACGCTTTCTCTTACGAGATTCATGAAAGGTATTATATTAAGTCACTATTAATAACATCACTAAAAAGAGAAAAATAAAAATAATTTTTATAAAAAAAAAATAGAGCCGACTTCAAAAAAATTTAATGCAACAAATAAAATAATAAAACTCAAAAATAAAATGCACTAAAAGGTATAAAATAATTTTCTTATTTAGTTACAACTAAACGACGAAAAATTTACATGAAATCACTTTTTGAAGTCGGTGCTAAACAAATTATATAAGCGAGCTTACCCGCCAATTGTACTATCGTAAGTTAAATCCGTCGAGTTTGATTCATAAAATGTATATGTTTGGCACCGACTTCAAAAAGTGATTTCATGTAAATATTTCGTCATTTAGTTGCAACTAAATAAGTAAATTATTTTATACCTTTTAGTGCATTTTATTTTATTTTTGAGTTTTATTATTTTATTTGTTGCATTTAATTTTTTTGAAGTCGGTTTTATTTTTTTTATAAAAATTATTTTTTAATTTACTTTAATTATAATAAAAACTTTTTCTCGTTACCATTTTCATGAACTTAAAGTTTAAGTTTTTTTTTTTGTTTCCGCTTTTCTAAATAGACTCTTTAAGAATTCGGTCAGATTTTATCATCCCCCTATATCGAAACAGAACATCTATGTCCTCTTTTGCTCTAATGCTTTTAAAATGGTGATTAATTATCAAAGATATAGCATAAATTTAATTTATTTCTAAACATATACAAATATAAGTATTGTAATTAACAATTCACGAAACACAAATTCTTGATTTTTAAATCATTATATTTTGACTATGATTTTTTTGATAAAATAAATTTGTTGATCTTTCATGTGATAAAGTTTTAATTATTCTTAAAAGTTGTTTATCATTAATCTTATCTTTTATAAATAGCAACGTAGATCTTAATTTCGAATTAATCATTATGATATATCACTTATAAACCATAATAGCTAGCCTTCTTTGATTAAACCTTGAACATTAAATTTTCAATTGTGTATGTACGAAGCCCATTCCGAGTACAGGGTGATTCAGATCATACGTGACTCCCATTTGTTTCAAGAGCAGAAGATGTCAAAAATTTCATTAGCAAAGCCTACTTTACTATCATTTGATGATATTATCGTTTTCTAGAATAAGCCTCAAGGGATGAGGCAGAGCTTCAAAAATTTAAATATGAATATGAATTAAGTGGGATATCGTTAGATAAATCCTATAAAAAGAACAAAATATCAGAGGAAAAACAAATTGACTGTACTTACCGACAGTGGCGTAGATAGAAAATTTTCATGGGGTGGGGGGTGGGGGAGGGGTCAATCCTTAAAGCAAAAATTTAGTGGGAATTTTTTTTTATTAAAACAAATAGCTACTTCGAGAAATTAAAAAAGAACATAATTCTTTATCAAACATATTAGCCCAGTATATTATATTAAGTCACTATTAATAATATATAATATAGGGGGTTTCACCTTATACATTAATTAGGGGGAAACATTTTTTTCTAGGATCGTTTGGTTTGGTTTGGGTATGCCAAATCTAAGTTTGCGACCTCGAAAGTGTGGGGGACAACTTTTGGTGGCCAAAAACCACGAAATTTTTGGGCTTCGTCCAGTTTCCGAATCCTCAAAAGTCTCATGGAAAATGCTTCGGATATCGTCGGCCTAGAGAGTAAACCTGCTAACCCCATGTTTTATCATATATGACATATTAATATCGTTCGAAAGAAAAAGAGATGCAGCATCGTCCAAGTAAAACTGCTACTTAAAATTACAATCTTAATTTATAGGAAAAAAATATGAAAAATAGTTTCTTTCCATTACAACAATATTAAATTTTGTTAGTTTTTTCTCTACACTGTAAAATTTCCTTGTTGTGAGTTAGCAGGTTTACTCTCTAAGGCGACGATATCTATAAATTTAAGAGTTTTATCAAAAAAGTGGTCCAAGTAAACGTTCAAGTCTACAAAATCTCCTGGAGTATTAAAGAGAAAGTTTCTAGTATGAGTGGTTTTCATTTTATGAAGGAAAAAATGCAATTTTTTGCAAAAAAATAGTTTTTCAAAACTTCAACCTTATTGCGGCATGGGTTACCATTATTCAATTAAGATGAAACTTTGTTTAAATTGTATTAAATTTAATCTAGTTTAAAAATGTATAGAGTGGTCTTTGTCGAAAACGTGCTCTTTCATGGTCAAAATGGGAAAAAATCGAAAAAAGTGCGAGTTTTTGGGATTTGCGGAAACAGAAAAAATACGCCAATTTTCAAGAGCTTGAGTCCGAACAGTTGGTCAGAGAAAAAAATCTAAATAATGAAATTTATAGAAAGTTTTATGAACATTCATTTTTAATAGAAATGTTATTTACGAAAAGTTGATAATTCTCGAGTTATAAGCAAAACACCGCCAAAAAATGAGAATTTTTACCTTTTTTTGCATTTTTGACAAAGTTACGTCACTCTCTACCCAGGATACCCTTTAGCCGGATGCCTCGAGTCGGATTCGAACCCGGATCCACTTGGTTAGCAGGCCGGTACGCTAACACTTAGCCTAACCCGGCCTCAAATATAATAATGTTATTGATCAAATTGAAAGTAAAAATAAAAAATAAATAATCAACATAACCATAAGATACCTTAAATGTAAGGTTTTGCTGAATATTTTGTTGGGCGGAGGAAATTCCTTTTACTTTTTTTTTAGTATTTAAAGAAAGAGTTTCATAAAATACCATTGAAAGAATTCTATCAATTTTTTATAAATGTGTAAGTTCAGTTTATAAAAATGAAGTTATATTGTTTTCTATAAATTTTTTTCAAAACCTAGTTCGCTTGTTTATGAATTATTTGTTACCCCAACAAAGGAGATGCGACTCTCTTTAATAAATTACGTATTTCTACTGGCCTTCATTTTCATTTTGAATAAAATATTTTCATTTTCTTTACAGAGAAAGTCTTTCTCAATTTATTGTTTATCATTTGTTTTTTTGTTTATTTATTATTTTTTAATTGGTTCCTTACAAGTCACTAAAAGACACTTAATGAAAGTTTAAACATAAAAGCTGCTGAGATAAACTTTTAATAAATATATTTATAAAAGTAAACAATATGCAGAATCGTATAATAAAGCATCCCTTAAACTTTTTAAGCGAAGAACCTCTTTGTACTTTTGAATAATATTCAATAATTTTCAATAAAATAAGGACCTTAAAAGAGAGCATTAGGATGGAAAAACATAGTGGAGTGGAAAAAAAAATAATAAACAAAGGGGCGAAAACAAACTCTCTTGAATAGAGTGGATTTCAATGAAATAAAATAAAAAAATATATTTTGAAAATAAATGATTAAGGTCAAATCAAAGATCTTATTATGTATATATTGTATGTAAAAAATTATATATTAATCGTTAGATCAGTTAAATATTTTCAACAAGTATTTTTTGTAAAAGAGTAAAGAATTGAGCCAGCCAGAATAAAGTAGATATTTTGGTTATTTTCAAATCTTCCTCAGGACTATATATATAATGAAGAACTTCTCCTCTTCCCCTACTTTCCCCTCACCACATACAGTTAAAAATTTTTTTTAAAATTGTTACTTGTAAAACTATTTTTCCAATATATAATCAGTTTTCTTAGTCTCCTGATGATGGGCTAACCCCCGAAATATATCGAATTCAAAACTCAATTTTGTTTTATTTCTTTTTTTTTGTGAAACCTACCTCGTATCTTACTCAAGTTTTATTATTGATCAACAGTGGTTTTGGTATTTGGTATATGATTTTATATGAATTTGATGCCGTGAATTCAAATACGGCATTAGTTTTTGCCTAGCAGCTCTAATTTCTAAAATCAACATTTTAGTGAAATATACTCGTAGTTATATTACACTATTTTAAGTTGAATCCATGGACCAAATAAAAAAATTAAATATGGAATTTTTATTATTTTTATATTTTTTTAAAAATGTTTAATGAAGATAAAAATCATAGACAATTTTTCAGTAGGACTTATATAATTACAAAGAACAAAAAAAGAGGAATCAACTGGTGTGTTCACCACACGACTTTCACATTTTCATTTATTTGAAGTCATCGCGACACTACTAATTTACACCCCCTTCCTTTATTTCGTTTTTTTTTATGTTCACAAAATTAGTTTATTTATCAAGTGTCATGAGTTAATAGTTGTGTCAAATTTTTTTTAATCCGATTGAATTAAAGGAAGGGCTTGTAAATTAGGAGTGTCGTAAAATAAATATTTTAATCGTTCATATCTCGTCATCGGAAAGTCGCAGAGCCTTGAAATTTGAAACTTAAGGTAGTTCTTTCATAAATGCAAAAATTCAAGAAGTCTTTGAAACTTGGAATATTAGTCATTAAAAGAATAATACACACTGTTAAAATTTGAAGACGATTTACCACACCAAACATGAAATAATTGCGATTAAAAATGAAATTTTTTACATATGGTAGATAAGGAAAGGGTGGGAAAATGATCATTATTTTATTTTTTTTCATTGAAGGACTTTCACCATCTTGATGAAAAACTAATATTTGTTAGAATACTATTATATATTCGGAGTAACTTAAAAGAAAATTGAAATTATTTACCACGTAGTTTTGATAAAAAATAAAAAAAAAAACATATTTGGGCGATTATTTTTAGTGGATGGGATAAAAGATCAATGCCCTGGAAACGATCCATTCATAAATAGAAAGTAGTAGCGTAAAATGTACAGTCACGTTAAAAAAACATAACCTAGAATTTTAACACCGTCCATATTTAGAGTGGTTAAGAGGCTGAAACTTTTTGTGTGGATTGTCGCGAAAGAACCTCCTTAACCTATCTAGAGTCTACAAGAAGAATAACAAGATTTTGGCTAAAATAGAAAAACCGGAAGTTGATGATTACGTACTTAAGAATGTACCCCCCCTGCGTTTCGCAAACATAAGTCTCAGAGACACAAAATTTGAAACTTAAGCTTGATATAGGCTAGAAGGAGTACATCAAGCTTTTGGTTGAAATCGGAAGGCCGGAAGCGTACATTTACATGAAAGATTTTCCGTTTTTTTTTTTTTTGATTTTCTCAAAAACGGCTGTATCGAATTTTTTAAAAATTAGTGTATTTGAGTTAATAGTTGTGTCAAATTTTTAATCCGATTGAAATAAAGGAAGGGGGGTGTAAAGTAGGAGTGTCGCGGCGCGCACCGCGTTTTTGAGAAAATACAAAAAAAGCGAAATAATGGAAGGGGGTGTAAATTAGTAGTGTCGCGATGATTTCAAATAAATGAAAATGTGAAAGAGGTATGGTGAACACACCAGTTGATTAATTATTAATAGCATTTTGAGTGTACATAAAATAATAATATATAATATATATACCTAAGATAGATTGATAGATAACAAGTTAGCGACCCTAAAACCATATCATTAATAAGAAACTTCCAACTTCGTAAGATTGCCTTTTGTAATAATCTAAGATCATATTATATTGATTTTCTGCCATCCGAAAAGTTTCTCGGATCCTCAGAGACTTGAGTTTGATAAATATTGTCCTAATCCATACAAAGAGAAGATACAATAGTAACAAATACTTATATCTTTTTTTAATTAAATATTGAATGATTTGATTAATTTGTTGTTTTTTTTAATGATACGTTACCTGTTATTTCAGTGATGTAAGCCGCTTATGTTGAATTTGATAAACTTGTTGTAATACGAGTATATCCCTAATTAAACAGCTTTTTATATCATCGTTAAAACTAATGTTAAACGGAATACTTTTTTTTTAAATTACATATAAAAAAAAACATAACATGAAATTGCATTCAGAAGATAATCCAGAGCTGATTAGACCATCAACATATTTATTGAGGTGACGTGGTCGGTTAAACCATTTGATGGGCTTTAACTCTCCTGATAAATTATAACCGCGAATCCTGGGAGGATAATTTGGAAGGTTTTTTGGGTTAGTATATCCAATAAAATTGATTTTTGTTTTTAATTTTCATTTAGGAAATAAACTTGTCATCGTCTAGCTTGATAGAATCTGAACTATACGAATTAAAGTTCACACCATATGTAAACAGTGGTAGTTGGCGAAGAAGTGAGTTACAACGTCTGGAATCTTTTGGAAATTTGTATAATTTGTATCATTATTTCCATAAAGAAACAAGTTTATATACGTATTCTTTACCATGGTATTTTTTCTCAGCTTTAGCCATAACTTATAGTAAAACAACTCTTCACCTGGAAATAGCATATTTTCCAAAGACTAGTAACAATTTTTTTGAGAAGAGAAATAATTAAATTATTTTAAACTTAGATGGTGAGTACTTCTCAAATACAATCGAAACGAATTTTTTAGCTTAGGATCAACTCAAACATTGTATGCCGCGTCTGCAAACGGCTTGAGATAGAAAGATAAATCTGACCATAAAATTCAGTTTATCATTCTTTATCTTCAAATGTCATACTCGATTTTGAGCATTGGCTATTACCGAGGGGTGATCCGCAATTGGAAGTAGGTGTACACATCTTTGGAAGTATTTTGGAAGTACTTGAAAATATTTGGAAGTACTTGGAAATATTTGGAAGTACTTGAAAATATTTGGAAGTGACTGGAAATATTTGGAAGTGCTTGGAAACAGACAGTTTAAATAGTAGAAATAACATATTTTTTTGTGATAAATTTTGATTAAAGGTTTTTAATTTTTTGACTGTTCAAGTGTGAAAAAGTTCAAGATTCTTGAGCAATTGAGGCATAAGCCAACAATGTATTATAGTTTAAATAAAAAAGATTAAAGCATGTTTCGTCGCGTAGTGGAATTGTCTTTTGACAAAGAGTGATAGAATGAGCCACTGAGGAAGTCGAAATTAATCTACGAAACGTCTGGCCCAGTCAATAAAAACTCTGTTTTTAATTTTTGTCCAATTCCCTGCTATTCCTGTTAAGTAAAAGTAAATATTGTTATATAGAGATTTTTCAAATAGTAGTAATAACTCAAAGGTTTTTACACATTCATGATGGTTTTGGCATAAGGATGGCGATACATTAAAATTACTTAAGAAATTAAATTTATTCCAAGAAAATTAAATAAAAAAAAAAAAAAAAAAACATTTTTGATAGTTTATTTTATAATATATTTAAGTTTATTACTAGATCACCTTAAGCGGAGAGCGTGCCAGGTTTTGAAAAAGTTTTGACTTATTCCTCCAATTTTCAATTGAAAACACTTTTCTTAAGTGAAAATAAATAAGTGAGAAAACTTTTCCCAGGGAAAATTTTTTAGTATAATGATTTAGTGATAAAAAAGCTTGAAAAAACAAAGTGAAGGGATAACTTATCCTGATTAATAAAGAATATAAATTGGGACACTTACGTATATTGATGTGAAAGAATTGATTGGCTTTATACAGGCAGAGGCGACTCGCGTCAATCCAATTTACAAACTGATAACTTTATGATTATCTTGATCAATATTGACTTCTAAGTTGTTAATTCTAAAAAAATTGAAATAAATCTACTTATATAAAAATATTGTTTTTTCAAATAAAAATAAAACTTGGTTAGTATTTCGATAGTTAATTTGAAAAAGGTTAAAAGTTATGGGTAGAGACCGGATTCCTATGCAATTGCATATTTTGTTTGTCGCCACGTACGACCCAGGGGATCAATTATCCATCCGAATCATGCATTTAGGATACTGTGGGTTAAATTTTATACTGCTTATTTTTCCAAATTTCGGTAAAATTGCATAAAATTGAATATTTGAAGAATATTGCATAAAATTGCATATTTGAAGGATTTTTTGTAAAATATTGCCTATTTCGAGCTAAATACAATTTTTTAAAAGTAAATTTTCTGAGAAAGAATGAAAAAAATGAAGACATATACATAAAGTTCCTTTCAACTTGCCCCCATTACATCTGAGGATGTATCATCGTATAATTCAATTTTAAGTGACCGTAGACATAATAAACTGAAGATAATTTAGAAAAATACTTGTAAACATAAACTATTCACAATTACAATCAAATTTTAATTATTTTTGAGATTCTTTGTTAATTATTTTTTTATTATTATTTTTTGTTTTTTGTTTTTTTAATGGCCTTCGGCTTATTTTGGCCATTTAGTGTTCGTGTGTATGTGTGAAAGTGTGTGTAAATTAGTGTAGTGATCAGATTATAGCCGGACAAATATTTGCATTATTTTATTAGTTTATTATTTGTACGCCAATAAGAAAAGCTTGTTAATATAAAAAAAATAAAAGCAATACAATACAATCGTGTCTGTGAAATAAAACTATCCCCCTTCCCCCCGTATTTTTTCGATCTCATTTTTTGAAATATTTATTATGTTGTTTTTATTCAATTCAAGAGCACCTATTATTTCTTTGAGTTTAAATATTTTTGATTATATATTAAATATAATGAGAATTTTGTGAAATTTTTTACTCAATAAAAGTACATATTTGACCCTTCGTGTCTATAGCTTACTTTATGATTTTATTTTTTTCATAGCACTCCTTCAAATATTTAGTCTTTTTGTCTTCAATTTTAATATTTTAGTGCATAAAAAAATTTATTTTGCCAATTTTTACTGCATATATTTGCATATTTCAACGTATTCTGCTTATTACTTGCATATTTCAGCCTTTTTAACTGCATATTTTATAAAGATAAAAGTAAATAAATATTAAGTTGATACAATTTGATGGCTGTATATGTATATAATTAAGTAATGGAGAGGGAAAAATCCACAACAACTCTGCCTGCGGACAATTTATTTATAAAATTAATTGTGTCGCTGATACTGTAAGATATAATTTTGTAATTAACAAGTTTGGATTTTTTTGTAAAAAATTTTTATTGTAATTTTACATGTGTGCTCTATCGCTTTTTTCAGCTCTTAGGAACTGATGATGGCATTATTTAATTAAAGCCGAAACGTTTTCTATAATTGGGAGTTTTTTATTCAGCAGAGGCTACCCATTGGCTGAATCCCTCTCCATTACTTAATTATGTAAATAAATATTATATGAAATTTTCATTTATTATGAGTTAAGATTTCTAGGTCACTTGTTTCACATTAAAATGTTTTTTAAACTATTAATTATGCATATTTATGGCAAATTTTGGCAGTTTTTACTGCATAAAAATCCGGTCTTTAGTTATCGGTAAATTTTAACTAGAATGAGAATGGGACACATTTTGTTAAAAACAGACTGAAGCACCAGTAGCGAGAGACCCAGTTACAATAAATACGTCAAGGGTTGGAAGCCATGCCAAGTGTTTTTTTATCCATTCGGTACTAAAAAGGGATCTGTGTTTAGCCACTCAAGGTGAATTTGTAAACAGTGACTAAAAAATCACGCCCAATTTCCAACAACTCTTGTTAAATTGTAATTGTCCACTCTTCAGGAGAGGGTCAGAATAAAAAATAAAAAAAACATCACTCCGGATTGAAGAATTTCTTTTTTATCGTTCTTCAATGAATCAATTCGATATTTTTTTACCTCTCGCTCAGATGGAGTTTAATCCAATCAACAACAAACTTGGATAATTGAATTCTATTACGAAATGTATAACAAAAGATAATTGATTTCGACTTTAGGAAAGATTTTTTCTTTCACAAACAGAGATAGAGATTAAGAAAGGGTCATATTTTTATAAAACAAAAGAGGGTAAATTAAAACCTTATCATAAATGGGTACGTTTTCAATAAATCTCGGTGAATTATCAATTTATATCTAATTTATGTTTGTAAGTTTTTATTTAAAACCTCTTTTTGGGCATTCAAAGGATTCGGACTATACTTGCTTTAGCTTAAGTAATGAAAAAAGATGTGAAATGGGGGAATAGATTGATTAATTGTTAGACATATAGAAAACAAACCATCAGGCTAGAAGCGTTATCTGCAAACAGTTACAAATTTTTCCTTAGAATTTCAGCTCAGCATCAAAACTTAAATTCTATTCACTTCTACTTTTTTCAATTCTTAAAATTTGGGCACTTGAATGAACGTACTACGAACTTCTGTTTTTGCGTTAGCATGGATAACTCAATCCAGAGACATAGAAAAAATAAAAAGACTTGATTTGAAATTTTGTAATATGACTTATTTATATAGGTAAACAAAAGAAAAAATGTAAGCCATTTCTTGAGAATATATCCTCGAAAAGTTATCATACATAATAATTGATAGAAAAAATAAAATTGAAGTAATTTTTGGATGATAATTGAAATTGAGTGAATATCGATGAGGCAGTCCAAAAATACATAATTACAGACCCTGAAGGAGGGAATAGCCTCCGAAACGTCGGTTTATGAATAAAAAAGATAGTATAAATTATCTTATTTTTTGGACTCCACTCAAGAAAAAATAAAATTTGAAAATTCTTTTTCTTGACGTCAACCTCATTGATATCTCTTTATGATAATATAATATTCATGATATACCTACTATATATAAAAGAATATTCGGGAAAATAAATAAATATTATTATCTTAATTCAAATTATTCCATTTACAAACAAATAAATATTATATATATTAAATAAGATTAATTATTAACAGATAATTAATTACATCTATATAATAATTATATCTATATAAAACGACTTTCTCAATATTTTACAATTTTAATTATTAATACATATGTTTCGGCTATTAATAAATAAATCTGGAATAGACTGATATCAAATATGTAAAGGAAAGGGGAGACTTATCAAATTTTAATCAGTGATTTCTGTCATTTCTATTATTGAGAGTATTTAGACAATGAATTTAACAAAATATTTGTAAAAATGTTTTGTCTACTATTTTTTTTTTTTTTTTTTTTTTTTTTTTTTATTTAAATTATTTCAAATATGTAAATATTTCTATTATATACCATAATTTTATCAATGAAGAAGAAAGATGAACATGTTTTAACAATATTAAAGTTGGTGGTTAAACACTAAGGATGGGTAAACTAATTCTTAAAACATTTGTATGAATAATTAAAATTGTAAAATTTAGAGATAAGTTTATATAATTATTAGAGTGGCCCAAAAAAAGGAATATTTTTTTTATTGTTGATCTTGATTTTAATCAAACGTGTTTTATACAAGATTGAAAAAAATAAATTAAGTTTTAGGAATATAATTCTAAATAATTATATTTAATTTTATTTAAATTATAATAGGTTGGAGTTGATGGTGTTTCACAGTGAGGAAAAATAAAATAATTTGAGTTAAACCATTTAACTTTCAAACTCTCAATATATTTTGGGTTGTTAGCCGTTTAGCCCATTATCAGGAGAACATCGATTTGGATAGATGTTTACTCTTTCCATCCCAAATCCCGACCATCCACCCCAATTGAGATCACGACTTATATAGAGCAGGCTCCCCACCAGCGGCCAGCCGAAAGCCTGCTGAGCCACCCGAGTTCCGACGGGGCGGCAGCTCGAGCGGGGGAGAAGTACCTCCCTACCCGCCAAGACTCGCCTCTCCTACGGAACTCGATATACTCGAAATATATTGAGAATTTAAAAATTAAATAGTTTAACTCAAATTATTTTATTTTTCCTCATTGAGAAACACCAGCAGCTCCAACCTATTATAATTTAAAAATGTTTCAATATAAACCCACACTTCGTTCCTTAAGTTTGATTAAATTTACTTATTTTTTTGAAAGATAAGTTCTACCACGTGGTCGTATAAGTCGTGACAGTCCCTTTTTTAATGATATTAATGCAAGAAGGAGGTACACAAAGAAGGTGCAACCCCTAAAGGCATGATTTGGCCCCTCCATCATGAAAAGAAAAAGAAGAGATTGCATTACTAAGAGAAGAATAGCTCAGCTTATCCCACACCTCCAGGATGTTTGATCGAAAGAGAATGCTTGGGACATTTCGTTCTTTGCTTTTAATAAAATTCAAACCAATTAATCAAAAATCGATAAAGGATTATACATGATTCTTCACTTAATATTAAAAAGGGTCAAAGAATCATCCATAGTATTAAAGATAAAATTAGAAAGTGCAAGGTGTAAAATCCTATTTCAATGACAAAAGAGGACGAATCTATTCAAAAAGTTACCCTTCAAATTAATCTTATTTTTCAATTATAATAAGTTTCAATAGAATTTTATTAATTAGAGATTTAATAGAATATCTTTGGAATGCCAAAAAGAATAATTCAAGTTTTATAGAATCCCCTAAGGCGGAAGGTTTTTTTATGACTAGGGTGAAAGTGACGTTCTCAGTTCGCCCTAATTCTGTCTTCAAAAGCATAGTGAACATTCCTTTTAAAAAATTCATTAATTAAAAAAAAAAATATATGAAACTCATGCTCATCTTTCATTATCGAAATCTAAACCCATTGAGCGTTTTTTGAACTTGATAAAATTTTACCCAGGTATAAAATGTATGTCAAAATATCAATGAATATTAAATAAATACAATACTTTCTAAAACCATCGAAAAACGTTTAAAAAGAATTCAAAACATTTCAGGAGAAATTCTCTCTTTATCAATTGAAAATGTGAAAAATAGTTTCTTTAAAATTTGTTCATAAGGCAACTATTTATCAAATTTTGAATAGCGAGAATTTTTCCCGAAACGTTTTGTATTCTTATTAAAGTTTTTTCGATTGTTTTTATAAAGAATTATTTATAAGAATTTGTTTTCAAATATCATTAAATATAAATGCTTTGAAGGTTTATGACACTAGAGTGTTCATATTTTTTTTTTTTTATTATTAATTTTTATTATAAAAAGTAAGTTAATAAAATTAGAGGAAAACGAAAAACATTTTTAAGATAAAAATTAATCATATCTTAATTGGAATTTTCTATTTTCTAATTTTAATTTTTCTTACATAAATTAATAGTGATGAAATATCTCCAGGGAATATGGAATTTTTAAATTTTATATTTTTGTCAAAATTCAAAAAACTCATTAGTTTTCAATCATTATAAAAAATTAATCTTTGATTACATTTCAGTCAATTCTAAACATGAAAATAAAAAAATTAATAACTCAAAACTAGGCTGGCGAGTGATTCGCTAAGAGTAAAATGTTGATAACAAATAAAAATGCATTAATAATGTCTTTTTGTTATCTTCAAACAATACTTGACACTTTATTCATAAATTTTCTAAAGAAATTCGCCTTCAGCTTGCTGTCCTATCTATTTATTATAATGTCTCCTTCAACAGGGATATTATATATTGTTTATAAATGTCATCTTTGAGAAGGAAGCCGCATAAATTTCCCATTCTGCTCTTTATCTATTTATTGATAGATAATTAACAGGAGATTATTGTGGCTTGAGAATGAATTTCGAACCCCGAGCACAATAAGCCCCTTGGCAGACAAACTTCAATTCAGTGGCTCATGAATTATGATCAAATATTAATTCACAATCTCTCATTGGGAAGCAAGCCTAGGGTTATAAAAACCTAGGGTATATGGCGTTCAATCATTATCCCTGGACACATATACAAACTGCTTGCTGGCAATTAATTGCCCTCCAGATAAATAAAGAGATACGTCAATACAGCCATTATGGATTGTTCATCAATTGACTAAGCAAACAATTTATAGAATTCCGCTCAGTTATAGATTCTCTCGACTTTTGTTTCCCAATTAAGTTGATTCAGATATTAGCCCTGCCATGTAGTCCAATTATTATCCATAAATACGAACATATCAACATGTCGAAAATCTTAATTGGAAACGCCATAATAAAACATTACCGATAACAAGATCTAATTTGATTTCGGGTCAATTATGATTAAATAAAACCCTCGACTCAAGATTTATCTTACAGAGGGTTAAATTTGAATTTTGATTCTAATTTTAATTGATAAATATTGTTAAGGTTCAATATGTATTAATACATATGTAAACTGTGTATGTAAACTGAGCCAAATAAATAAATAAATAAATCTTTATTCCTCGACCTGCTTAAAGTCCTCAGTGGCTAGGTCCTCCAAACATCAATACAAATTAACTACAACAATTTAACAAATAATAAACAAGTACAAAAAAATGTATGCTCATTAACAAATAACATGACCATAGATTTCCATCAAATGAGAAAAAGTAATTTAAAAATTCCGCGCAAAAACCCGATACCCGGAGCAAACGACGCAATAGCCATTCCGGTATTTGCCACAAGTTGTTATGGAAACCTGTTCAAAACCTTAACAAGGATGGTATGACCTCTCTCTACCTCAGTTAATCTCTGGTTGTGAGAACTAAATAAAATTGTCTACAACTCTAGGACTTTAGAACTTGAAAAGACTTCAAAGAGACCTAAATATTTTTAGACTTACCATAATTTGATTTTTCAAACCGGGACAATTTTGAGATTTTAACTCGAAACAGAATGTGACTTCTAGGCAATTTTAAAAAAAGACGAGTATTAAATTGAATGTTTATTTTTGCCGAGAGTTCCAGAATTTTTATAAATGAAAAGAAACAATAAAAGAGTGTGTCTTCTGCTGGAAAAATACATTTTTTAAATTATTTATATCGAGACTATAGTTTCGAGGGCTTTGCCCTCTTCATCAGTCTATTACAATTGATTCACAGGAATTGATGTGTGAAGGTCTAACTATAGTCTCGTTATAAATAAATTAAAAAATTTATTTTTTCAGCAGAAGACACACTCTTTTATTGTCACCTTTAAGAGAAGAGTAAGTATCTATATTCAGCAAAGTAATGGATTAATTAACAAAGAACAACAATTATCTAGAAATTTTTAATTATTTTCAACTAAACATAACTAGAGGGGTCGGGTTAGACTAGGTGGTAGCGTGTCAGCCTGCTAATCAAGTGGACCCGGGTTCAAATCCGACTCTAGGAATCTGGCTAAAATCTGACCCCGGGGTAGAGACACATTTTAAGAATATATAAATAGTATCGTAAATTGGTTTATGGCTAGGAAGGCCGAAAAGCCAAAAAAAACAACTAAACATAACTATTATTAAAAAGTTATTAATTTCAACTATACACACAGCCCATGCAAATTAGACTTCTGCTGGCCAAGAAATATACACAAGCTGGAAATAATTTTAATCGACGTTAGGCATCTCAAATAAGAATTAGGTATATGAGTTTCTGGCTGGTGATAAATTTTTGAGGGTCTAAAAACCACGAAAATTGCCACATTGGTTACCGTTGTCCACTAAGATGAAACTCTGCCAATCTTATTTATTATCCAATTGGCAACTATTATGCGGGTTAGCACCGCAAAAATTAGAAGATTGGTTTCTTGTGACCACCTAATGAGCATAATTCACTTTTCCGCCAAGAAAAAATTGCCTATCTTTGACGATCGATTGTGGCTAAATGCCTCAACCAATTTTAACTTTTAAGTAAGTTATTTGACGTGAGATTTTGTGCTCTTTCATTTTGCTGAGTATAAAATTCTCTGTAGGACGCATTATTTTCGAGTTATAAGCAAAAATCTGAAAATAGTCCAAAATTTTCCTGGTCTTTAGGCTCCCAAAAATTTAGCACCAGCCAGAAACCGTCTCAAACTCATATAACTCTTATTTGGGATGCCTAACGTCGATTAAAATTATTTACAGCTTGTGCATATTTATTGGGTCTAATTTGCCTGGGCTAATATGGAGAATTGAAAAAAACAAAAACTTCCATTTAAAATACATTAAAAAAAAAAAAAAAAAAAAAAAAATGAAACCAATCGATATGTTTCAAAGAAGGTAAATATTCTGTATACTTTCCCAAGCCTTTCGCCCATCGTCTCCATAAACACCCGTGAAGGAAAATATACGGCGAAGCCAAAAAGTCCTATTAAAATAATAAATTTTCTTCTTATTGCGTAAACGAAAAATATTCAAGTTCCTATGAAAATAAACTAGTTAAAAATAACATTTATTTACGTCTCTTTTATGATAAACTAAAAAAAGTGCCACCCAATTTGTCAAAGAAATCCAACGATTTCCTTCAAAAGAGTATGATTTTTAACATAGGTTACTCAGATAATAATTTGTAAAACCAATAGGTAAATATCTACCTAGTCGTTATAAAATATTTAAATAATATCTAATCCATTAACATTTATTTTTTCTTTTAAATTGTCTTTTCTAGGTACATTCATTTTAATTTCATTCTGCTCTACCCCTTTCAAGTCACCTGTCAACTTCCAACCCTAAATTTATTATACATTTTTCAGCCGCAATTTTATTTATAATTTATAATCAGGGCTTTAAAGAGAGAGGGAGAGATAAAATACGATGCGCCCTTTATTCATAGCTGTCAAATATTTTTCAATTAATCGATCTTTATCAAAATGTTGTCAGTATCAATAAAAAAGTTTAAGAAAGATTCATACATTATTCACTCTTGAGACATTATCTCAAGCAATTTAGGAATAAAATGCATTTTAAAGGGAGTTGATAAACAACAGCTTTTCATTTTTGCGGTTCCGTAAAAAAGTAAAACGGAACCCTGTCAGTTTTGTTGCAATGTTTGATTTTTACATGTGAGAGCTTAAAAATATAGATATCGTACTACTAGAAAATCATAAGATGGTGTCATCATTAAATCCGATGGAATGGAATATTTTAAATTATATGTCAGAGGGGTTGTTTTTCACCCCTCAGGAATCGGGCTCCAAGTAACAATAGCAGCAATCCGAGCCATCTGGCTCACCTGCGGATAAATTCTCTCTGGCATATGTATACGCGTAAAATATTTTACTTTCTAAGATTGTTGCATCTTAATTTGTCAAATTTCGCGATATAGTGATTCTCAGAACTAGCACTAGCCATATATAATTTAAATAAAGGGGTCGTTAAGTGTTTCGAATTTTAGAAGAAGTTAAAATTCGAAGAACATGGAATGAATGACTTTTCTAATTTAATATGAAAAATTTCAATTTTCCGATAGTGATAAATTCAAAAATTACTAGAAAATCATATGGTGGTGTCATCTATTAAATCCGATAGAGAGAATATTTTTAATTATATGTCGGAAAGTTTGACTCACCCCATCGGGAATTAACCCGGTACTCGGTAACAGCAATCCGGGCCATAAAGCACACCTGCGGGATGGGACCGCTGTGCAGCACTCAGGTTCGAGGGTGAAAAACAACCCCTGCAGGATGCCGGATTGCTGTTACTGGCACTCAGGTTCGATTCCCGAGGGGGTGAAAAACAACCCCCTCTGACATATAATTAAAAATATTCCTTTCCATCGGATTTAATAGATGACACCACCTTATGATTTTCTAGTAAATTTGAATCTTTTACCATCGACAAATTGAAATTTTTGATATTGTAGTAATTCAGAAAAATCAAATTAAAAAAAAAATTGTGATATTGATTATTAAAAAGGTCCAATACCAATGAAAAATAACGGGACCAATCGGGTACGAGACTGACCCCAATGCAAAAAAAAAATCATCCAAATCGGTCCATATGATAAAGAGAAATAAATGAACAAACAGAAAAAAAACAGACATTCCGTTGAATTGATAACCTCCTCCTTTTTTTCAAAATCGGTTAATAATAATAAATACCATGAAATGATTATTTTATTTGATATTCTTAAATTACTAGAACTATTGATATTTTTAAAAGCTTTTACTGCAAAAAAAGATTATTTTTGGAGTAATCAGTTTTCTTCCAAACACTACAGATGTATATTAATTACTAGCTGAATAACCCCGGGAATTCAATACTTTGGCCAGCCAAACAAGAAGCAGAAAGATCATTATATCTTGCACAATACTTAAGATATCCAATTCATTAGTATTTGTTGTTCATAATAAGCGAATTTTAAGAATATTTTTAACATTTTAATTTGGTAGTTAATTGAAATTAACTAGGCTAGTACAAAAATTGCTTAAAAATTGATACTTGGACGTTTTCCTACACCGTCATTTTAAAGTGAATTAAATTTTAAAAAGTACCTAATTATACTTAATAAGACGAAATATTTTACATCCCAAGAAAAAGGTATTTATTTTTTTCCACCATACGAAAATTCGAACCGCTCCAAAAATAATAATTCAATTAAAATTTTAATACAATTTATTATTCAGTTTATGAGCTACAATGTTCTGACAAACGTCAAATAGATAGACATTATATAGTGACAGTAATAGGGTTAAACGGAATCCTAGTAAAAATCATCATAATTAGGCTTACCATATATCCCGATTTGACCGGGACTGTTCCACTTTTAAGAAATGGTCCCTGCACTCCGGCCAGTTTGTCAATTTTTCCTGGTTATTGGGAAAAGATTAAAACGTGCCGAATATACACACAAGGGCAAAAAGTGTAGCCTCGAAAAATGGCGATTACTCAATACAACCTTTGTGAACTAAATTTATAAAAAAAAAAATTTTGTGATTAAAAATAACAGAGAATTTTTAAAGAAAATTCTCGTTAGGGATAAATTAATAACTTTTTAATAATAAGTTAGGTTTAGTTTTTTTTTTTTTTTTTTTTTTGGCTTTTCGGCATAAGCCAATTTACGATACTATTTATATATTTTTAAAATGTGTCAGATTTTACCCGGATGCCTCGAGTCGGATTCGAACCCGGGTCCACTTGGTTAGCAGGCTTACACGCTACCACCTAGCCTAACCCGACCCCCCGTTGTGTTTAGTAGAAAATAAATAAAAATTTCTAGATAATTGTTGTTTGTTAAGTAATCCATTCGTAAGAAATTCTATTTCGGTATAATTTTTTTAGAATTCTTTTTCAAGAGTTGAGGGTTATTTTGATTCTTAAACAAATAGAGTAAATACAGCACCCCTTCCGAAACTGGGGACCTTTGTTGGAAATTCAGACTGAAAGCAGCTAAGGAGTAATCAGGAGGTGATGTCTCCCACTCCTAGGAGTATATCCATACTCCCCTAACCCCTCGGTGGGTAGCTAACCACCCCCCAAAAAAATTAACTAACCCCCGTATTTAAAAGTCTCGTGCCTTTTTGTTTGAGGTTTGTAAGGCCTCAAGACGACTTTGTTTAACTTTATAGAATTTTTAGAATGCTGTCTTGATTATCTGTTCTTAATTATCTATACATCAATATTCTGTTTAATAAATGACTGGAGGAAAAGGAGTGGGCTTTTCAATAGGCAAAATGAAACAAAATAGATTAGAAAACAAAACGTAAATATTTTTATTAAAAATAAATATCTGGAGGTTGATTTTTTGTGGAGGAATATAAAGGAGAGATTGTTGGACTTGTGGTTTAACTGCTTGGCTGGATTTCACGCTGGAAGGCAGAATCGCTTCTTCTTCTCCTGAGGCCGAGAAGATGATAATAATTAATTGAAGGATATTGGAGAATCCGTTCTTATCTTGCAGTAAGAATAAACCTTAGGTCCAATGCAATACCGTATCAATTCAGAGGATATATTTATTAAAAATAGCTGATTTTAAAATAAACAAATGCTTGTGCATATAAACAATGTTTGAATTTATGAAGCTATCATTTAATGGCTTGGTGCTTGCAAATGAATTTAGTAGCTGTTGGTATCTCTGAGGATTGATCGGAAAAGAAAGATGTTTGCAGCTGTTGCAGGTTATATCAGCCACAAAGAGAGATGAGCAGGAGGGGGGGGGGGGGTGAGCTTGTTCAAACTGCCATGAGATGAGGGTGAATGGATATTCGAAAGTTGGTAATGAAAGGAAATTAGTGGCAATTTTGAACACCCCGAAATGTTTTTCTGGTTACGGTCTTGCTGACAATGGTTGCTGAAACAGATAAATTCATAATAAGGAACGGAACATGTGAGAGATCGTAAATGTCAAGAACAAATCCGCTATTCCAGTGCATGTTTGGAAATAAATTCGATACCCAGGGCTTTTAAAATATTTTAATTAGAAATGTTTTTGATTTTAGGAAGACCTGATCCTCCTCGTCAGTGCGAACTGCTCAATAAAACTGCAAGCTCAGTACAAGTAAGTCTATTTATGATTTTTTTTATTATTTATTTATCTTTTGAGATTCGAAAGGAAAATAAATTCTGCCAAAGAAACAACTTAATTAAATCGATTTTATTTGCATCTCGCCATTCGAAGAAAAAAGGGTCGGCGTTTAGAAGTTGCTTAACTTAAAATTATAAGAATTCCACTAATGCACTCATTATCTCCTTATCAACGACAAATAAGAACTAATTTGATTTCAGTAGTATTTTGGAAGATATAAAATATATATAGCTTATGGTAACCTACTTGACTTATGGTAGTTCTTTCACGACAATCCACACAAAAAGTTTTAGCCTCTTAACCACTATATACATAACGGTGCTAAAATTTTAGGTTATGTTTTTTAACTTGACTGTACTTCTCACACTACTATCCTCTTTATGAATGGATCGTTTCCAATCGACTGGTCTTATATCCCTTCCACTAAAAATAATCGCCCAAATATGTTTTTTCTTTTGTTTTATCAAAACTACGGGGTAAATAATATCAATTTTTTTTTTAAGTTACTCCGAATAAATTAATATAACAAATATTAATTTTTCATCAAGATGGTGAAAGTCCTTCAATGAAAAAAAATAAAATAATGATCATTTTCCCACCCTTTCCCCATGCTACCATATGCACAAAATTCCATTTTTAATTGCAATCATTTCATGTTTGGTGTAATAAATCGTCTTCAAATTTGTGTTTATTATGCTTTTAATGACTTATATTCCAAGTTTCGAAGACCTCCTGAATTTTTGCATTTGTGAAAGAACTACCTTAAACAAAGATTTTATAGTTAGATTATGTGAAAGAAAAATACGTAATAAAAACTAAATTTAAGAAAAACAAATATTCTTCTTAAGAAGTTTCGACTAAATTTAATTTTATCATCTTCTGTCAAAATAAAATAAAATTTAGTCCAAACGTAATATGGAGAGAATTTTTACTTTATCCAATGCAAAGCATGGGTAAAGTATTGTAATCGCTCTCGGGGCAAGCGTGGCTTCAAAGGGTCCTCAGGTAAAGACTAAGGAACCCATGGACTCAATTAAAGTCACAAATTGTAGTATTCAATTAGGTTGAATATTAGCACGTGGCGTTTTGCCAAAAATTACATGGGGGTCGTCGAGAGGCAAGTGCGATTTTTCATTTGTGCGTGCGGATGGATGTATGTATGGATGGATGTATGTATGGATGTATGTATGTTATCGCTTTTTGGCCCACGATTTTCCACCGTTGCACCGATTGAAATGAAATTGAAAACCTACCATTAGTTTAACAAAATGAAGCGCTGATTAGTTTTGGTACATATCATTACAAACATTTAATTGCTATTTCAGTACTTTTTAGTTTTTTCTAAATATCTTGAAAATGACTTAACCAATTTTGATTAAATTTAATATCCTAATTAAGTACCTTGGGGACCACAAAAAGGTTAAATAAAGTTTTAGTAAATTATATTTTAAAGTACTTTTACTCTAGAGAGTAAGATGCTACTTTTTTAATTTTTTAAATTCTTTAAAATTTATTCATTTGAAAGTTTTAATAGCTCATTTAGCCTTGCTTAAGTAAATGGATAGGCTTCTCTCTCTGTGAAATGCTAAAAATTTGGGAGGGCATAGTGGCTCCTGCTTAGCTGCGTTGTTTTCTTATCCGTTACACATAGAGAAATCGATTTTAAACCAAGAAATGGCGATTGGTGATTCTCATCTGATTCTTGAGGAATAATCATTCTACTTATATTGGATTTTTGACGTTTCGGTTTTTATTAGTAACCATTGCTGAAAGACATAGAAATCGACTTTAAGCCAAAAAATAGCGATTGATTCTCATCTAGTACTTGAGGAATAATCATTCTATATTGGATTTTGACGTTTCGGTTTTATTAAACCATTGCTACCATGAAGACATGGAGGAATCGACTTAAATCAAAAATAGCGATTGATTCTCATCTAATACTTGAGAAATAACAATTCTACATTAGGTTTTTTGACGTTTCGATTGTGTGGTAACCATTATTGCTGAAGACATGGAGGAATCGACTTAAAATCAAAAATAACGATCCGATTCAACATCTAGCTAGAGGAATGGCTTGTATTATTCAATTTTGTTTGACTAATGAAACCACAACAGAAGTAGAAGAATCGAACAAATGAAAAGGACTGAATTACGAAAACATTTCAAACAGTTGTTTGTGTAAAAGACTAGTCTGACAGTCTTCTATTATATGTAAACGCATTTCGTAAGTCGTTATTACGATTTATCAGCGTCTTATTCGAAGTATTGGAGAATTAATTTTTTGATTGCATCTGTAGAATCAATGTGGTTATTAAATAAAGGTATTTTTGAATCAATTTCAATATGAACTACAAATTGCAAGTGATATCTGATTAATAATAAAGGAACAAACATATTAATATTTCAAACAAGATTTGGATAAAAGTTTAATAACGATCCGTTGCAGTTTATTTCATTTAGTGCCGTGCGGATGGATGGATGGATGTATGTATGGATGGATGGATGTATGTATTATAACTTTTTTGGCCCACGATTTTTTCCACACCGTTGCACCGATTGAAGTAGTGAAAACCCTACCATTACTTTAACAAAATGAAGGCGCTGATTAGTTTTGGTACATATCAACACAAAACATTAGTACTTTATTTCAGTACTTTTTAGTTTTCTAAGCCATCTTGAAAATGACTTAACCAATTTTGATGAAATTTAATATCCTAATTAAGTACAGGGACAAAAGTTAATAAAGTTTTAGTAAAATTATATTTTTAAAGTACTTTACTCTAGAGTAAGACGGTACTTTTAATTTTAAATTCTTTAAAATTTATTCATTTGAAAGTTTTAATATAGCTCATTTAGCCTTGCTTAAAGTAAGAATGGATAGACTTCTCTCTGTAGAAATGCTTCTGCAAAATTTGGGAGGAATTTTATGGTAACTATAACAGCTGCGTTGTTTTCTTATCAAATTTTACCTTTTGCTGAAGACAGAGAAATCGATTTTTAAATATGCAAAAATAGCATTGATTCTCATCTAGTTCTTGAGGAATAATCATTCTATATTGGATTTTTGACGTTTCGGTTTATTAGTAACTA